>JADBJO010003753.1:85000-100000 GCA_016801955.1 Conus betulinus
CAACAACGTCCACTCGCATTCAGCTGGCCTGACAATAGAACCAACACAGCAATACCATCTGAACGAGTCCAAGACTCCTGCTCTTCAAGGACTGTTTACAAAGTGACCTCAGCTGACTGAGTCTTTAGCGCGCACTTGATGCACCGAGGTCCTAGTGGTTACATCCCTCCCCCCCTTTCGCTATCGGGAAGGTTCGAACCCGTGAGGGTCCTTACTACCTTAGATGCTATCTGTCACCTGACCACTTCGTCCTCCTTGACACAGTTCGACCGTGTGCGGTAGGTAAGACACACTGCTAATAGTTATATTACCTATTTCGGTACTACGTACAAATATTCCTTGCCTCTAAGCGCTTAAGGTCTTTGGTGAGAGGTTTCACTGCCTTGAGAGAGAGAGAGAGAGAGAGAGAGAGAGAGAGAGAGAGAGAGAGAGAGAGAGAGAGAGAGAGAGAGAGAGAGAGAGAGAGCTATTCATGTGTGTGAAAGCATGCGCACGTGCTTGTATGTTTTCCAGCTTGGTGTTTGTCTGTCCCGAGTGGATATGCGCGCGCGCACGTGTGTGTGTGTGTGTGTGTGTGTGTGTGTGTGTGTGTGTGTGTGTGTGTGTGTGTGTGTGTGTGTGACAGGCAGACTGAGAGAGAGAGAGAGAGAGAGAGAGAGAGAGAGAGAGAGAGAGAGAGAGAGAGAGAGATTCATGTGTGAAAGCGTGCGCACGTGCTTGTATGTTTTCCAGCTTGGTGTCTGTCTGTCCCGAGTGGATATGCGCGCGCGCGCGTGTGTGTGTGTGTTGTGTGTGTGTGTGTGTGTGTGTGTGTGTGTGTGTGTGTGTGTGTGAAGTGCAGTGCCATTCACTGTGCTCTGAAACGACAGGCCTTGAACAGTAACAGTTGATGTTTTGCAACACAAGGAGCATTCTTTAAAACCTATTTACGAAAGATATCCAGTACATATTAAAGCCTTATTACATGAGAAGTAAACTGTAACTGGTATCTTCCCGGATTACAATCGTCTTTCTATGTGTTCATTACCGGCGTCTTGTTTTAGACCTGGGATGTCTATTGTTATGTACAAGGTGTGTGTATGACATGCAAACATTGTAACAAATCCCTTGTGTTCGTTCACTTCTTAATGAAACTCTGAAATCTGAATGAGATCTGGATCTGAATGTAAATCCTTGGGTTTAGAGGGCTTCGTTAAATAGGGCAGTAATCATTTCTGCCTAAGTTCGGCTTAATGTAACTTTTTTTTTTGGTACCCGTCATGTTCTGTAGCAGGTACTTGTACACCAACGCACACAATCAACACTATGTTCGTAGTGTTCTTGTAACATTTATTCTAGCCACAAAACACAGGGTACAGTTTCTGAGACAACATGGCATTTCCGCCACGTCTGCTTGACCTTTACGCATGCGCGTTGCAGAATATGAAACTATGCAAGTACCCATATCTTGAGTAATCTGTCGTCTGCTACTAGTTACGAGTCGAGTGAGACACGCATGTCTACAGTACCTAGGTTGAACTGAATGGGAAGTTACTTCGATCAAAGGCAGCTTCAGTAGTGTGTTATTTCATTTGTACCCCGGCTCGGTTATATGTTAAAGTTAATTCTTTGTACCTTGATTTGGATATAAGTACAATTAACTCTTTTGTATCCAGAGTTCAGCCCCCTTTGTACACAGATTCGGTTATCTCTAAAGTTAACCTTTTTTTTTTTTTTTTGCCCAGGCTTGCTTGCATGCTTAAGTTTATTCCCTTGCCCCCAGGTTCGGTTATGTGTGAAGTAAATCGCTTTTCGCCCAGTTTGACTTCGATGTTAAAATTCACTTATGTGTACTCAGGTTCGGTTGTAAGAACTTCTTTTTGCCCACTTTTTTCTGCATGTAAAAGTAACTCCTTTGCACACAAGCTCGCTTACATGTTAAGTTAACTCCTTTTTTGTCAGGTTTCACTCGCATGTTAAAATTCACTCCTTGGTAACCAGGTTCGGTTGTATGTAAAGTGCACTACCAATTGCCCGGTTTTATTTGCATGTTAAAGCTCACTTCTTTGTACCCACGTTTGGTTACATGTAAAGTACGCTAAGTATTGACTAGTTTTATTTACATGTTAAAGCTCACTCATTTGTTGCCAGCTTTGGTTATATGTAAATCCTTTTTGTTCGGTTTGCACTTTAAAGTTCACTCCTTTGTAGCCAAGATCGGTTATATGTAAAGTTAGCTTTTTTTTTTTTTTTTTTTTTTTTTTTTTTTTTTGCCTATTTTTTTTACTAGCATGTTAGAGTTTTCACCTTTATGTTCAGTTTTACTTGTACGTTAAAGTTCACTCCTTTGTACTCAGGTTCGGTGGTATGCAGAACAAACTTCTTTTTGCCTCGTTTTACTTACACGTTTAGATTCCCTCCATGTTACAGTTCACTTCTTCTTTGTACCCACGCTTGGTCATAAAATTAACTCCTTTTAACCCAGTTTTACTTAATGTTAAAGTTCACTCCATGTAAAAAAAAAAAACAACCCCAAACCAAATTAAAAAAAAAAAAAAAACCTCCTTTGCACCCAGGTTCGCTGCTACGTAAAGTTAAACTCTTTTTGTCCTGTTTCATTCGCATGTTAAAGTTCACCTTTCTGCACCCAGGCTCAGGTGAGGTGAAGTTAACTCCTTCGCACCCACTTGGTTCAGTTTTACTTGTATGTCGGAGTTCAGGGTTTTTTTTTGTACCCAGGTTCGGTCATATGTGAAGTAAAGTCCTTTTTGCCCACTTTAATTTACATATTAAAGTTCACTCATTTGTTCCCAGGTTCGGCTATAAGTAAAATAAACTCCTTTTTGTTCAGCTTTATTTGTATGTTAAAGTTCATTCCATGTTAAAGTTTACTTGTTTGTACCCAGGTTCGGTTATATGTAAAGTTAACTCCCTTTTGCCCAGTTTTACTTACATGTTGAAGTTCACATTTTTTGCACCCAGATTTCGGTGAATGTGAAATTAACTCCTTCATATCCATGTTCAGATGAATCTGAAGTGAACTCCTTCGTAACGCAGGTTCAGATGAACGTGACGTGAACTCTTACGTACCAAGGTTTAGATGAATGTGAAGTTAACTCCCTCGTAACGCAGGTTCAGATGCGTGTGACGTGAACTCCTACATACCCAGGTTTAGATGAATGTGAAGTTAACTCCTTCGTAACCAGATGCAGATGAATGTGAAGTTAACTCCTACGTAACGCACTTAAAATGAATGCGAAGTTAACTTCTTCGTATGCAGGTTCAGATTAATGCGAAATTAACTCCTTCGTAATGCAGGTTAAAATGAACGTGAAGTTAACTCCTTCATAACGCAGGTTCAGATTAATGTGAAGTTAACTCTTCGTAAACGCAGGTTCAGATGAATGTGAAGTTTACTCCTTCGTTCCCAGGTTCGGGCGGAGACCCCTGTTCTTCGTGGGCGTGGCCATGCTGGTGGTGCTGGGGGGGGGAGTGGCATCGGCCGCTCCCAGCATGTTGGTCTTCCTGCCTGCCGCTGTACTTCATGCAGGGCGCCGCCCACACCGGGGCCTTCCTCGTCTCCTACACCCTCTGTGAGTGTTTGTAACGTCCTCACTGCCTCTGACGTACTTCAATGCGCGCGCGCGCGCGCACACACACACACACACACACACACACACACACACACACACACACACACACACACACACATATACACACACACATACACGCGCACGCACGCACGCACGCACACACACACACACACATTCTCACACACACACACACACACACACACACACACACACACACACACACACACACACACACACACACATACACACACACACTAATGCAGACACATCAAATCTTATTCCTTCGTTGGTGGAGGAGTGTGGGCCATCGTGTGCCAGAGAGGCACGGATAACAAACAAACAAAAAAAAACAGCCAGCCAACCAACCCAACAGCCAACCAACCAGCCAACCAACCAACCAACCAACCAACCAAAAGACACTGTGGTGCAGTGCTTCTATGAAATCTCTTCACACGGCAGGTGGCTGCCTTCACGGCGAGAGCTAGATAACAAACGATCGCAGTGGCAAACCTCTTGACCATTGCTGAATCTCTGAGTCACAGCCTTGGACTCAAACCGGGTAACATGGTCTCATCTGAACAATGGTAACGTTAGCTTTAAGAGATTTCACCAAAAAATGTGTTTTGTCTTGTAATTGCAGGGATAAACGTCAGAGATTGCAAGGAAAACGTTGTTGATAGAAGGATAGACGAAAAAGGAAAAAAGAAGTCGTCGTCGATGACAGAGCTTTTTTTTTTTCTCACTCGGTATTTTCATTTGCTTTTAAAACCGATGAGCAACAATAAAAACAAAACAAAAACAAAAACCCAAACAAACATATACAAAGCAAGAGCAGAATCAGAAATGAGGTATAAAGCAACCAAAAAATCAAAATAAAGAAACAAAAATAAAAAAAAAAGGGATGTAAATTCGAAACAGCATCATGCATGTATATAAAGCATAGATATTTGGTGCCATGCATAGTACAATACAATTTATTGTACTGTAGGCAAGCCTTGATGGCAGGGCTTTGTCTTGAATCTCTCACCATCCTCACCTACAACTGAATGATAAGTTTCACCGACCAGTGCATGTACAAACGGGTGAAACCAACATCCCCCACCCACCCCACCCCCAGCCACCTTGGCTTAAGGTTGTGTCAGACCAATTGACATAGGCTAGAACACCAAGGCTACATCAAGATGTTGTTACGTTCTGCATAGTTAGGCGGGGATTGTCTTCACTCGTTATAAGTTCTTTGCATAACATTATCAGTCTCCAACATCCCTCGAAGTCGGAGTATGGCTGCCCACGTGGCGGGGTAATCAAAAACGGTCACACATGTAATATTTTCATCCCTAGCTGATGCATTTGTACCAGTAGTGTTCAAGAACTTCAGCTGTTTGGATGATCACTGGAGTCTTTGATCCAGGGTACGACGACACACAACAACAAAAACAACAACAACAACAACAACAACAACAACAACAACAACAACATTCCCGCAGAACTGTGTTTGTGTGCCGGTTTGTCTGTTGTCAAACGTCACTCCTTTTTCCTGAACATCCTGTCGAAACAAATACGTCACTTCCTCAAGTCAAAGTTCGATAACTCTTTGGTAGAGTCACAGTGATTTCATGGTATTGGTGTGTGTGTGTGTGTGTGTGTGTGTGTGTGTGTGTGTGTGTGTGTGTGTGTGTGTGGCTACACACCCAAAAATTAATGCGCCAAGGCCTTGCTTAAGGAGTGGAGTATTTATAGACCGGCGCAATGGGATTGCTTTGAGAATTTTGTTTATAGAGAATTAAAAAGTTGGTTCTCCTTTTCTTTCATACGGCCATCAAGGTACAAGCCAGGTGGTTCCAAACAGACAGATCCCCCCAAACAAGAGAAAGAATTGGTGGGGAGTTGTTCCTTTGATCAAGTAGCAGCAGTTTAACATTAAATGCTGGGTCAAATTTAAGGTAGGCCTCAAAACGCTACATGGATTTTATTGTGTTTCTGGACAAAATCCGTATTGTGGCGCGGGGCCTGTTGTCAGAGGTCGTTGTTTTTACTGAACATCCTGTCCAAAAAAACACGTCACTTCCTCAGTTAAAGTTCGATAACTCTTTGATGAGTAAAGTGATTTCATGGTGTTGCTGTGTGTGTGTGTGTGTGTGTGTGTGTGTGTGTGTGTGTGTGTGTGTGTGTCAGCCACATACATACGACACTTCCGCAGTCAAAGTTCGATGACTCTTTGGTGAGACAGAGTGATGTCATGGTGTGTGTGTGTGTGTGTGTGTGTGTGTGTGTGTGTGTGTGTGTGTGTGTGTGTGAGAGAGAGAGAGAGAGAGAGAGAGAGAGAGAGAGAGAGGAGAGAGAGAGAGAGAGAGAGAGAGAGAGAGAGAGAGAGAGAGATCGTCACTTCCGCAGTTTAAATCTGATAACGCTTTGGTGAGTCAGAGTGATTTCATGGTGTGTGTGTGTGTGTGTGTGTGTGTGTGTGTGTGTGTGTGTGTGTGTGTGTGTGTGTGTCAGCCACAGAGCTGGTGGGCCCCAAGTACCGGGTGATCGCGGGCTTCGTCATCCAGTCCTTCTACAGCGTGGGCTTCATGAGTCTAGCGGGCATTGCCTACTTCATCCGCAACTGGAGGTATCTGGAGATTGCCATCACCGCCCCAGCCCTCCTCTTCGTCGTCTACTTGTGGTCAGTCAGGCACTGTGCTTCTTGTTCCAGTCGTTGTTGCTGTCGTTGGTGATGGTGGTGGTGGTGGCGGGTGGCGGTGGTGGTGGTGGTGGTGGTGGTGGCAAAAAGAAATAAAGTCTCGGTGTTGGTGACGTTGATTGATGGTAGTGGTGGTGGTGGCTGTGGTAATTGTTGCGATGGTTGAGGTGATGATGACGTTCTTTGATGTTAATTGAAGCTACCTGGAGATCCTCATCATCACTCTAATCCATGGTTTTGTCGGATACCGATGGCCCGGCCACTTTCGATAACACAGAAGAGAGAGAGAGAGAGAGAGAGAGAGAGAGAGAGAGAGAGAGAGAGAGAGAGAGAGAGAGAGAGAGTTGTCTTCACTTATTTTTGCTACCTGTTTCCTTCTCTCTCTCTCTCTCTCTCTCTCTCTCTCTCTCTCTCTATATATATATATATATATATATATATATATATATATATATATTGATTTTAAACTTTCGGCAGTTTATATCCTTACACAGCTATCTGCTTGCTATACATTTCTGCCCTTCACTAGTAGCTGTTGGATTCCGTTTTTGAACCCTTGGTGGTGAGAATACCACACAGAATTATAGACTGCGTTATCTCTCCATTTAATACCCAGGTGGCACCATCACAGTCAGCCGTGTTCCACTGACGAGAGCACGAATCAGCGGACGAAAGGCCTCTAAGCAGGCGATATGAATGGTTCTGTTTTTAAGGTGGACTATGATGGTCTCAGTATGCTGCTAGTGAAGGGTTTTATATTTATGATCTAATACACTGATTTTTCATTCAGGTTTTGTTTCTTTCACAATCTCCATCCCCCCTCCCTCCCCCCCTTTCCTACACACACACACAGTCTTTACCAAGCTATTGTTGTGATGCTGGCTGGAGGGACTGTGAAGCGCCACCTATTTACTCCTACTACTATTTTGTTCAACACACACACACACACACACACACACACACACACACACACACACACACACACACACACGCACACTCACACGGTCTCCCCCCCCCCCTCTCTCTCTCTCTCTTTCTCTGTCTGTCTTTTTCACTCACTGTCCCCTCTCTCTCTCATTCTCTCTCTCTCTCTCTCTCTCTCTCTCTCTCTCTCTCTCTCTCTCTCTCTCTCTCTCTCTCTCTCTGCCAAAACTTTGAAGCTCTTGTTTTCTGTAAACACACACCCTTTCTAAGGGGGCGTGGCCCTATTGAAATAAAATGTCATTGCCATTGTCATTGTCTCTTCCTCTCTCTCTCTCTCTCTCTCTCTCTCTCTCTCTCTCTCTCTCTCTCTCTCTCTCTCTCTCTCTCTCTCTCTCCTTTCTCCCATCATCCGTCCCTCCTTCTCCTTCTCTCTCTCTCTCTTACTCTTTCACCACCACCACCCCCCCCCCTCTCTCTCTCTCTCTGTCACAGCTCTTCACAGACAACTTTTCTCCCTCTTCTTCAGTCCCACACCTCCATGTCCCCTATCCCCAGGTTCCTCCCAGAATCCATCCGCTGGCTGCTGTCGCACAACAAGCCGGAGGAGGCCCGGCGCGTCTTGATGCAGGCAGCCAAGTCCAACGGGAGGGAGCTGTCCCCTGAGCTGCTGAAAGACCTGCAGGACGACCGGCCATGAAGAGTACCCGCAACTACACCCTCATCGACTGCCTCAGGACCTGGAATATGGCCCGCCTCTCCCTCAACGTCTGGTTCAACTGGTGAGAAAAAGGGAGCGGGGGAGGGGGAGGGAGGTGAGTGGGGAGGGGGGTGGGTTGGTGTTTGAAGGGGAAAAGTTTAGGAGGGGTGGGGAGGATATTTCGGGGGAGATTCCAAAAAGTACTTACAATGACTCCGCCGATGAACGTGGACAAACGAATCACAAGACAAAACACGACGCGTTTGGACCTCAGAGGTCTTCTTCAGATAAGACAAACAACACTCAGGACAACGAAAATGAACAAGCAATCACTTATCTTCGTCAGATTCGGCGCAAGATGGGCGTTGAATGAAAACGAACCGTGGTGATATTTCTGATAGGATGGTAGCGGAATGGTTCCGTGCCCTACCTGATCTCTACTGTCGCCAAGCAAAGCTGAAGTTACCTCTGAAATCCGATGCGGAGCATTACCAAGTATTTGGCAAGGTTACTCCTACCCATGCTTGAGGACCATGGAGACATGGATGAGAGATCAGTCCAGCTAAAGCTGAAGACGGGCGAACATGGAAAGTTCAGGTAGCAGCGGTCATGGCAAAGGAAAACATGATGGTCATGGAAATTATAGAACAAATCGACAGACAAGGGCTGGAGGTAACAGAAATGACTTGGTGGTTTGAAGGGGAATGGGAAAAGCGAAGCGAGACATGCGGATACGGGAGTTCAAGGAGGGAGTTATCGAGGGAATCCAGGAGAGCAGCCCAGTGAGGCCAACAGGGACAGTGGACTACGTGGGATAACGCACTCCAGAGAGGAGGTCTCAGCTGGAATGATGTATGACACATGGCACCTTCACGATCAACTTCATCCTCGGATATTTATATGATCCCTACCCTCGAATTCAAGCTAGGTGAAATAGGGGAATTCAGATGACCCTACGTATCCGCTCTGTCAGGGCAAACAAACAGTGGAACATGTCCTGAGCTCACCATGTAAAGCAGTAGTAACCCAGAGAAGGTACACATGGAGTCACAATCAAGTGCTTAGAGAGATCGCACATGCGGTTAACACTGCTGGAGGAAAACACTCCGTCACCAGAAACTCCAGCAGCGATTATTCCACGTTGAACACGACATTATGGTCTGGGACAGGGAGTCGGGTTCTGTTATATGGAGTGGATGATCAGGATGCACAGGGGACCTTCGGGATTGGGAAAATCATCCAGAGGTCATCAGGAAGAATGGCACGAGACCGGGCATTGCACTCCACACAAGGTCATTAAAAACCTATTCTGACTAAACTCACTGCTTCATTGAGAGCAGAATGTAGCAAGCTCACATCTATAAGACACAAAACGCATGCCAGTCTAGCTAGCAGATTGAGCTAATCTCTTTTGAGTCAAAGTCCTCGCCATAGAAGTTGGATCAAGGACTTTGAGGCTCATCAACCTATGATCTCATGAAACAACTTGAGATTTCCGGTAAGAAGAGCATTAAAACTTTAGAGGCAATTGCAGAGACAGCCTTTTCCACTGTTCTAACACTGAAGTAAGATGTTATAGTTTCTGTAGTCTGAGATTAATGACTGATCCAACAACTGGACGTTATGTAGTGTGAACTCGGCGTGATGACTGAAAAAAAAAATTGGACGTTGTATAGTGTAGACTCGTACTGATAACTGATTTCACAAATTGGACGTTGTATAGTGTAGACTCATACTGATAACTGATTTCACAAACTGGACGTTGTATAGTGTAGACTCATACTGATAACTGATTTCACAGTTTGGACGTTATCTGTTGTAGACTCATACTGACGACTGACTTCACAAAGTGGACGTTGTCCAGTGTGGACTGAGACCGATGGCTGTTGTGGCCCCAGGTTGGTGAACGCTCTGGTGTACTACGGGCTGTCTCTCAACACGGAGAACCTGGCGGGGTCCCCGTACCTCAACTTCATGCTGGCCGGGGCGGTGGAGATCCCAGCCTACGCCCTGTGCATCCTGCTCCTCAACCGGGTGGGCAGGCGGACCCCGCTGATCACCACCATGTACCTGGGGGGACTGGCCTGTATCATCAGTGGACTCCTGCCAGACACCACCTCGAGTCAGTCATGTTACACTGCAACACTCTCAGTCACTGTGCAATGTAACACTTAGCAGTCACCGCACACTGTAACACTTACAGTGACGGCACCCTTTGACGCTTACAGTCACCTTACGATGTAACACAGTCACTGCATACTGTAACACCCACATCACTTCACATTGTAACATTCGCATCACTTCACACTGTAATATTCGTATCACTTCACAGGGCAACATTCGCATCACTTCACACTGTAACATTCGCATTATTTCACACTGTAACACTCACATCACCTCACACTCTGGTGTGTGTAACCGTAGCAATAACTTACATTTGCGACAGTCACTGTGACTTACGCGTGTAACAGTAACTATAACAGTAAATGATGTGTGTAACTGTAACTGTAACGGTTACTGACGTCTCTCACAGCAACCATACTGTATCTTTTTTTCTTTTCTTTTTCTTAATGGAAAAAAAGCTTTTATTTCCAAACTCAGAGAATATAAATCAGAGATGATGAATACAAATGCAAATGCATATTCTATGAAGTACAACGAAACGACTGGACTTAATACATTAGTAATTTATCACCATTGTTTGTACATCAAATCACATTTATCAACAAGATAGTAACTAAAAAAAAAAAAAAGGAGAGCATATTTGATTAAGTACAACGAAATGATTGGACAAGTAATTACGGTTGTTTATACATCAAATCGCAAACATTTACGAAGAAGATATTACATTTTATGTGACATCTTCTTGTGTCTTTGTTAGTTAATATCTTGTTCGTAAAATATCTTGTTCGTAAATGTTTGCGATTTAATGTACAAACATCTTATGTGTCTTTGTTAGCAACCATACTGTATCTGGTGTCGGTTAAAAGAAAAAAAACCTGAAAGTCACTTGCATATGTAATGGAAACTACAACAATAACCCGTTTATATATTAGTATGCTGCATGTGTCGCAGTAACCATAATAACTTTCCACTGAAACCGTAACTGTAAGCGTAACTGACGTATGCAACATATTAACAAAAATCATAACTATTTGACAAGTGTAGCAGTAACTATGACAGGAACGGACGTGCCGAAAAATAGCTGTAGCACGTAACTGTAACAGACCTACGCCTATATAACAGGAACGATAACAAAGACATGAAACAGTGACTTCCTTGTGCAACAGTAATTTAAACGGTAACCTGCCCAGTGCAACAACAGCTGTAACAGTTTACATTCCCTGTGTAACAGTAGATATGACGGTAACTTCACTGTAGCGGTAATGACTTCCCTGTGCTACAGCGACTTCCATGTGCAAGAGTGACTTCCCTGTTCAACATTGATTTCCCTGTTCAGCAGTGACTTCCCTGTTCAACAATGACTTCCCTGTTCAAAAGTGACTTCCCTGTTCAACAGTTATTCCCCTATGCAACGGTAAGATCACGGTGCAACGGTGACTTCTTTGTACAACAATGATTTCTCTGTACAACAGTGACCTACCTGTTCAACAGTGACTTCCCCGTGCAACGGTGACTTCCTTGTGTAACAGTTTTACCTGTACAACAGTAACTTCCATGTGTAACAGTAATTTACCCGTACAACAGTATCTTCCCTGTGTAGCAATGATTTACCAGTACAACACTTACTTTTCTGTGCAACAGTGATTTACCTGTACAACAGTAACTTCCCTATACAACAAGAACTTCCCTGTACAACAGTAACTTCCCTGTATTACAGTGACTTACCTGTACAACAGTAACTTCCCTGCGTAGCAATGCTTTATCTCTACAACAGTGACTTCCCTGCGTAGCAAAGATTTACCTTATAACAGTAACTTCCCTGTGTAACAATGACACCCCTGTACAACAGTAACTTCCCTTTGTAACAATGACACACCTGTACAACAGTAACTTCCCCCTGTGTAACAATGACACACCTGTACAACAGTAACTTCCCTGTGTAACAGTGAATTACCTCTACAACAATAACTTCCCTGTGTAACAATGACACACCTGTACAACAGTAACTTCCCTGTGTAACAGTGAATTACCTCTACAACAGTAACTTCCCTGTGTAACAGTGATTTACCTCTACAACAGTAACATCCCTGTGTAACAGTGATTCACCTGTACAACATTAACTTCCCTGTGTAGCCGTGATTTACCTGTACAACAGTAACTTCCCTGTGTAACAGTGATTCACCTGTACAACAGTAACTTTCCTGTGTAGCAGTGATTTACCTCTACAACAGTAACTTCCCTGTGTAACAGTGATTTTCTCTACAACAGTAACTTCCCTGTGTAACAATAATGTACCTGTACAACAGTTGCTTCCCCGTACAACGGTGACTTCCCTGGGCGACAATGACTTTCCTGGTCAACAGTGACTTCCTCGTTCAACAGGAATTTTCCCGTGAAACAGTAACTTCCCTGTGCAACTGTAATTTATCTGTGTAACAATAATTTCTCTGTGTAACGGTAAATATAACAGTAACTTCCATGTGCAGGAGTGTATTGCCCTACAGTAACTTTTTCCTGTAACAGTAAGTACGGCAGTAACTTCCCTCTGCAACTGTCAATATCACAATAACTTCTTGTGTAACTGTAAATATGGTAACTTCCCTATGTACCAGTAAATGTGACAGTAAACTTCCTTTATTAACAGTAACTTCCCTGTGCAAAAGAAAGCGTCCCTTTGCAACAGTAATTTGCCTGTGTTACAATTAGGAACATTATTATTTCCTTATGCAATAACTTGCCTGTGTTATTTTAACATTATTGTCAACTTTCCTGTGTATAAAGAAATGAGTGATAGCAACAAGCATAAACTTCCCTGTGCTCAATATGACCTTGCTTGTGTAACCGTAAATAATACAAACTACACTCCTGTTTAACAATAAACTTGCTTGTTCAACAGTAACAATACTAGTAACTTTTTGTCTATGTGACAATATTTACAAAGTAGTATTCCAACGTCACAGTTACTTACCTGTGTAACACTAACTTGAACAGTAACTTCCCTATGCAACAGTAACTTGCCTGTGAAACAGTAATTGTAACCGTAACTTTCCCGTGTCGTCATAACTCAGCTGTAAAACAGTCATTTTAACGATAATTTCCCCCTTTAATAAAGCGCATTACCCCCCTGACAGTTGATAAAATAGTAACTTTTTCCTGATAATATTTAACCGTAATTTTAACCACAACTTTTCCAGTGTGATCGGCAATTTGCTTGTATAACAGTAAATAAGACAGTAATTTGTGTGTGTTACAGTAATCTGATTGGTGATTTGTCTGTGCCACAGTTAAAATAAATGAACTGACGAATGAAACTGCATATACCACAGTAACTGAAGTGTGTGACTAAGAAAAAAAACAGCAACGTTCATGTTTAGCAGCAAAAAGTAACACTAGATGTAACAGTAAGTGCTAACGTTTGTTACACTGTGATTGTATCTGATCTGGGTAACAATAGGTATAACTGTGATTAATGCAGACGGGGTGGGCACGCACGCTGTGTGTGTGTGTGTGTGTGTGTGTGTGTGTGTGTGTGTGTGCGGGCACTCAGGAGAGTGTTTAGACCTCCACCAAGTCGAACAGTCCTCTTCACTTCAATCCAACCCTGATTCATATTCCATCCCACAGCCCAAAGTAAAAAAAAAAAAAAAAATCACATCCGCACCCAGATCAAACGCGCTCGAACTTGGTGCTGAGGCCATGAAAGAAAACACATCTCTGTCCCGCTACAGCGACGAATTCTTTTGTTGTTACACTAAACGAGTCATTGATGTACACCACTTGGATGCTAACACTACTAGCAGGTGCCCCAATCTCAGCAAACTGCAAAAGAAAAGAAGAAACACACGTGCGCGCGCGCGCGCGCACACACACACACACACACACACACACACACACACACACGTTCGCGCGCGCACGCACACACACACACACACACACACACACACACACTGTTCATGGAGCAGCTGTACCGCCGCCCTTTCTTCACGTGCCCAGAGAGAGAGAGAGAGAGAGAGAGAGAATTATTTACAGGACTAACGAAACAAGTGAATGGCTGAATTAAAATCATGGTAGCCTGTAACTACCATGAACAATGTCTTGTGCTCTCGCTTGTCTTTTCTGCTTGGGGATTGGGAGTCCTAAAGCAGCATTCGCTTGGAGCTTTTGGGCGTCCATTTATGTGATGAATGGATTAAGAGTGACCCTTTTTTTTTTTTTTGTTTTTTTTTTTTTTTTTGTTTTTCTTTTAACCGTTTCCTGCCATGTTTAAAATTTCCTTTCACACCAGTCAAACCGAGGTTATCTGTATTTGTTACTGTTCGTTCGTGTGCTTGTTTGACTCTGTTCAAGATCGAAAAGGCTGTGCCGGTCTTGAATAAATGTTAATTTGTCTTTGTCCATTCTTCATGTTGTAGAACATCCTGTTATTAGGATCCATCTGTTTGTTCTGTGTACTTTCTCTTTGTCATTTCTGCTTGGCGATTGGGTGTTGTAAGCAGCAGTGGTTTGGAGCTATGGGCGTCTATTCATGTGATGAATGGATTAAGAGTTACCCTACTTGTTCTTTAATACCTGTGTACTGTTTTCTGCCTCATTCAAAAATTCCTTTTTATACCATGAACATGTCGTCTCCAGCCCGCAATCTGAACTGAGCCAGGAACTAAAAGAGATGAGCTTTCACGGAAAGGTCTGTCTGGCTGACGGCAGAGAAAAACACAGCGCCTAACGCTGTGGGGCAATGTTGTGGCACTCCAGGACACACCTGAAGACAGACTCCGCGTCTAAGGGACATGTGCTAAGACTGAGAGGGTGGGGACACTTCAGTTTCAGAGCAGCGGGGGAGGGCAACATTCAAAGGAGTGAGACTGTCTGCTCAGGTAGAATACGAACACGAACACAAAAATTTATTCAGAATAAGGCCGGAACCCCACACTGAAGGGGTAATACCTGCAGTATACATGATATAAATATTATCATGAAAGAAAGTGCAAAGAAAAGGC
>JADBJO010003753.1:110000-130000 GCA_016801955.1 Conus betulinus
AAAGCTTCAGTAATTAATCTACCTGCTGATTTTATAACAAAACGGATAATGGCAACATTGATAAATCTGCAAGTGAGCAAAAGAGTACATGACCAACACTAATCAGTACATGTGAACAACTGGCAAGTCTGTTGAATAACGTTTTAAACAAGTCAAAAAGATCCATCAAGCTATCTATCAGTCCAAACAATTAATTTCATGACTGATGATCAAATGAATTGAATGACAAAGAGAGAGATAATGTTGCTTATATAGGCTGTCAACATGTTGAAGCCAATTCTCAAGTCTTTTTTTTTTTTTTTTTAAAGAATTGTGAAAAAATACCCCAACAACACATATAAAATACACCTTCTAAAAACACATAAGAAATTTTGTTAAAAGTCTTTATCTGAGATCAAATGAAAAATGTTGATCTCTTTCAGAAATTCAAAGATTACATAAGGCAGAGCCAGCTAAGAGAGAGAGAGAGAGAGAGAGAGAGAGAGAGAGAGACACACACACACACAGAGATTTAGTAATATATGTACATCATAAAAATCAGATAAATATCAAAACAACCAACTGTCAGTGAATTTCTGAATCAGTGACAATCAATCACATCGTGTTTTTTTTTTCTTTGTGTGTTTATAATCAATAAGAAACATTGAGGGAAACTAATCTTGTACCTATGTGTTACTGTGTACACGTATCTCTTTGTCACCTATTAGCAGACACAGTTTTGCTCAAGAGTAACATTTCTACTTACTTCCCTTGATAGATGAATCCCGATTATTTGGTGCAAAATCTTTAAACTGTGAATGACTCAGAACTTATAAAATCATTGTATGCACAAAAATCAATGTGTTTTATTGTTTACAACTATACTGAATTGGACAGCCCATACTCTTTTCTGAACTGAACTGATGTTTTGCACAATTAAATTTTGGCACCGTTTTAAATCTCTGCCAGTCAAAACCTTAAATATTTCTTGACAGCGCACAAATTTGTGAAAAAATGTTGAATCAAAAAATGTACATTAAAAGTACAGTTTGTAAGTTCTCATTTCATATATTGCATGTTTGGGATAATTTCTGTACAAGCCTGAGACTCTAGGAAATCTCTAATGATGCTGACCTCACTTGAAGTCGCCCTCATTGTATCACTCTCTGTCCTTGTCAGAGGTTTTGACGACATTATCAGTCTAAAAAACTCAGACTTTCCCATTCAAATCCTGTCAATGATTCCATTACTATGATAAAAACACAACTGAAATTGCGTTAAAATGATTACAGGGCAGTCCTTTTCCACAGAATATATAAATTCTAATAAAAAATTGTATGAAAGCATGTCAGTACTGAGCAAGAAAGAAAATCAGTTGGGTTTTGTGCCATTCTCAAAGACAAAGTTCTCCACTCAGACACAGTTTCACATCATCATGCATTTTATGCATGATAAGTGTTGCATGCTGCCATTCATTATTATTCAAATATTTCAAGCTGCCTGATATTCATTATCGCAGTGGGGGACAATTCATGAAAACTTGTGTGAAAAATGGTTTGTTCTCTAACTTTCATTGCCAACAATACAACAATAAAAATAATCAGAAGTGACATATTTCATTTCGTTTAGTGATGAAGTGATCTGGAAATCAGGGGGACTGGGCAGAAGGATCCGTAAGTACATCAATTTTAACAGTACTAGTAATTTAAACACCGCTTCTCTACCTAATGGCATTATTACCCTTTTTGACCCAATTTCAAACATGTTTTCAACTTCTGAGAATTTATCTGTCACAGTCATTTTTGTCACATCTGATAGATTTGTACACCACAACTATTGAATTTTTTAGGAGTTCCATTCCATTTCATAATAAGGTAAATATGGAATTTTTCTTGATATCTAAGCAAACATTAAATGTCTTAATAATTCGCATCTCAATATAGACCAGATTTATGTCATGTGCCCAAAATATGTATCCACAGACTGCTCCCCCAAACAACAGTGGTCAACATCACATTTTCTCTCCACCTCCCACTTTCCTGAACACAACAACATACATCATGCACTCCACCACCATCACACTACACTGACCCACAACACACACATCACACACACACACACACACACACACACACACACACACACACACACACACAATAACAGTCAGAAAACGGTGTGAGCACAGGCGTGAGAACAAGAGCATGCATGCAGAATACATCAAACATTTTGAACAGTTTGTATACATTACTTAAATGTTGATAACTGTCTTGTATCCTAGACAATCTCAGTTGGGTATTTAAAGGAAAAAAGAAAAGAAGAAAGGAGGCAAATAAGGCACTGGGCCTAAGCTGAGGAAGCAGTTCTGAATGGTATGGTCAGGAGGAAAACAAAGCCGCTTTTACAGTCCCAAGAACTCAACAGACCCCATTATTGCAGTCTTTAACAAATCAACTTAACCAATTACATAAAATTGCACAAAACACACCGAATTCAAGGAAATTTCTAAAAGCCTTACCAGTCCATGAAAGATACTGTAATTCAGAAGGACTGTGAAGATAGACAGCTCATAAATTGATTCCCCAAATAGCAATATCACTGGCAAATCTGATCACAAATCTTCTTACAGGAAAAAGATTCTTGAACAAACATCTAACCTGTGTCAAATTTCTGTTTTGCAGGGGAGGGGGGGGGGGGGGGGGGGGGAATGGCTAAAGGGTGGGGACAGGTGGGGGTAGGAGCAGTGGAGTAGGACAGAAGGCGAGGGTGCATACCATCATTTTCATGGCTGATCATAAGACTTACGTGGCATATCATTTTGGACACAGGTTAGTCACTCTCCCTCAGCATCCCCTACAGCATCCCATTTAAAAAATTTTACAATGTACACACAACATTGGAACCAGTGAACAACAGCATTTCTGTCTGGCACTGACCAGCACATTTCATTCACGAACTGCTGACCTATCAAGAATGGTCAATTTCTGAAGTCTTCCCACCAAACACCCAACTGTCATAGCGTCCACATATATCATCATCTTTTTAGATAAAACATTAGATAACAAATATAGCGTATATACTGGAAAGAATAAAAAAAAAATTACACCGGTAAATTATAACCTATATCTCGCAGTCTGATAGAATACTGGAAAATGATTATTCTGTGCTAATGACCAAGAGGGAGCAACAGGGAAACTCTACCTTGGTCTGTACTTAACATATCATCACAGGCATTCTTGGAAGAGTCATACTGCTATAAAGAATGAAAGAAAAGTTAAATACATATTGCTTTCACAAATGAAAGAAAAGCTAAGTACCAAAAGCAAATTCCAGCCATTTTGTAGCACAATTTCAAGTAAACGTCAACAACTGAACATTGTTTATTATGCTGTGATGATGCTGGATCATACTCATGCTGCATGCTCCTTATCTCTTTAAGCTGTGCTGCCATTCAAGCAAAATTATTCCATTATTCTAACAGCAAAGTTACAACAAGTACGCTTCATCACCAGCTTACATTCAACCACTTGCCCTCCCTGCTACCTTTAGCTTGCCATACCATAAGTGGATTGCCAAATCCTTTTTTTTGGTTCAGCTGCAGCCAGGACCATTTCTTTGTACAACCTTAACCCATTTCCTTCATTCTGGTAGTGTTTTACTTGTTCACAATTTAAAGTGCCGTATGTTTATTGCCTACAAGGAAGCAGACAACAACAAAAAAAGTGATGGCTGGTCTCACAACGAACAAGAGATCTCATGACTTCAGTTTTGTCTGATAAATGTTGTGAATATCCATTTAGTACTCCATCAATTTGTCACTTGTTTCTACTGTCTGATAAATGTTGTGAATATCCATTTAGTACTCCATCAATTTGTCACTTGTTTCTACTGTCCACGATCTTTTTCCCTTCAAAATAAAAAAAATCTCTGATCTCCATTTTTGGTCTTTGCTTAGATCCACCAATTCGCCGTGAAGCAGGAACCAGGAGTTCTGGAACTGAACCAGAGCTATCCTAGCAATCCTGAATTCAGAGCAAAAATGGTCGTGACCCTGTGTAAATGTTCTGTGCACTTTCAGATGCACTTTGAAGATTCAGTTAAAGATAAGCACGACAGAAAGGGCCGTGGAAGAATGGAGGTGGAAGGGGTGGGTGATGGGGAGGAAGGGGAAGACAGGTTCCGCGATCCAAGTGGGAAGTTGTTTCAAATCCTGAAACTGAACATTGGCCATCCTGGCAATCCTGAAATTCATTGCAATAAAGAATGCTATCCTGAAATCTTCCCAGTGACTTCTAAATGCACTTGTAACATACATTGAATCATAACCTGCTTTTGAATACATGAACATCACAAATACTTTTATTCTGCCACATTACTGGTTGTTAAATTTGAAAGTATGCAAGTTTTCTCAAAGACATGGGTTCTGCGTGTGTGTTTTTTTTTTTTTTTAAATTTCATACCTATACTCACAAGTATGCACTATCCCTTCCTTAAACTGATAAAGAGTTCATGAGGAAAATTTCTATGATTTTCTGCAGATTTCCATGGACAAAGCCTATTTTCTATAATGACCCCAAAATGACCCACCTGTCATAAGTCGGTATATATGTATGACAACAGAATCCATCCTCCTCCTCCCATCTTTAAAAAACAAACAAACAAATCACTGTTTCTGAGTCGGAAATGCAGTGTCAAATCTGGATGGAAAAAAAGAAAGGGCAGACCAGCGAAACAGCTATGACAATGAAGAGGAGCAAGTTGGGTGGGAAGTAAAATGAAGATGTTCATTGCAACATTTGTCGAAATGTGATAGCTAAATATGTGTACAGTATGCAATGCAACATCTGTAGAAATGTGGTAGCTAAATATGTATACAGTGTGCAATGCAACATCTGTCGAAATGTGGTAGCTAAATATGTATACAGTATGCAATGCAACATCTGTAGAAATGTGGTAACTAAATATGTATACAGTATGCAATGCAACGTTTGTCGAAATGTGGTAGCTAAATATGTATACAGTATGCAATGCAACATTTGTAGAAATGTGGTAGCTAAATATGTATACAGTATGCAATGCAACATTTGTAGAAATGTGGTAGCTAAATATATATACAGTATGCAACTCAAACTTGGACATTATTTTTTCTTTCTGTTTGACCTTTATTTTCACTTTTTTAAAAATAGTAAAGAATGCACTATGAAACATCTTTTTGCAAACATCTAGGAGGGAAATGCATTTTTTTCCCCTGCCTACTTTGGTTTTTTTTTTGTTTTTTTTTTTTTTCCAATACACTTTCAATGAAAATGTTCCCATAACAAAACATCTCAAGAAACTCTTTTGAAACTAAATTCAGAAGCTTCCAGACAAAAGAGTTTCTAGTTACTGTAGTTGAAAATGTTGATTTTCTGAAGGAAAAAAAACACACACACAAAAACCGTTTAACTGTATAATGAAATTATAGAAATCATACTCAACTTTACAAGTAAACTACACCACTTCACTTCTTACCTTTTGTTCTAATTTTCCTGTGCCCTCCCCTGGGATCTCCATCCACACAGTTGATTCTGGCTGATCCATACCCCACTACATTCAGTTACAGTTCCAACACAAGCAGTCCAACCTCAGGTAACATTAACAGCAGCATCACAACATACAAGTATGCAGCTGATATGACAAAGCTCTGAGAAGGGAAAAAAAAAAAAAAAAAAAAAAAACCTGCCTGTAAATCTGACAAACACTGGTTTTACAAAGGAATAAACTGGGGCTTGGTCCAGTCAATGTTATAGGTAAATTCTTTGCTGGAGCTCCTCGGCTTCAAGGTGACAAAAGGTGGCGCTGGTAGGTCGTTGGCATACGAGTAGACGGCACACTGCTTAAAGACACAGGGCGACTCACGCCACGCATAGCGAAGACCAACGATGAAGTGACCTGATCCGCAGACGCTTCCGTCCAGGACCACAGATGTAGAATTGTTGCTCAGGATAGGAGTGGGTAACCACCAGGCATCTTTGGTACTGCAGACATCTTGGTCTTTCCAAGTGCAGCAGAACTGAAGGGGGACAATGAAAAAAGAAAAACAAAATTGCACAAGCATCAAAATATGCATGCGCTTTCACACACAAGTATGTATGTGCCAATCTGCACAGCCACAGATAGACATACTGACACAAACAAACATACAGAATGTACACTACACATGTCTGCCGCCACACAAAATCAGCCCGCTTAGTGTCTAGGCCAGAGCAAAAGGCTGGCGGCACAAGCTACAGAGGTCTCATTCCATGTGTTGGTGCCAGCCCAATGTGAGTTAAGTTTAGGTGCCCTGTGTTTGACATACGAGCTGAGTGACAACTGTTCTCACACAAGTTACTTTCTAATCCATCATGAAAATAATTTTACTTTGATCTATAAAGGCAACTTAACACTGTGCAGTTCGCAAGGCGTTAAGACGGACCACAAAAAATGCCAACGTTCCAGATGGAAAATCATCAAACTACATGCCACTGTCATCAGAAAGACGATCACTGACACCGCATTGAACCAGGCAGCACCTCAATACCTGCATATTCTTCTGGGAGTCTGAGCAGTGAAAAAACACCATGACCTACTGGAAGGTCCTGACAAAAGAACTGGATAATCACCAGCTAGCCAGGTAAAACAGGCAGGTGTAGATGCAGCTCGCTCTTTGTTGAAAGAAAGAAAAACCAAAACACACACACACAGAGAACCAAACAAGACCTTTACAGCTAAAGAAGAAAAGAGATAATGGAACAAGGACAGTCTTTAATGAGCCCAAAGAAGACAGTCCACCTTTCAGTACTTTCCAAAAATAACGACATGAACTGACAGAGATGGTGCTGGGAAAAGAGGAGGAAACTGAACACATGCTGTCGCAGCTATCTCTCCCATGCCTGCCTGGACCTATATATGCACAGGCCTACCACAGAAGATCATTCATATGGAACCACTGCAAGACACAGTAGAACACATCTGTGAAAATGTAGTTAAAGCCACTGAACTGACTTCAAGACACGGCCATAATTCTCACTTCAAAAAACATTTGAAACAAATTGAAAGTGCTGATCACACTGTTGTCACACATTCACATGTGGCATATGGAGCAAGTTAGACTGTTAGTATTCACGAACAGCATGGCATGGCTGTGATCTTAGCTTGAAGTGGACAACTGCTAGCCACATCATATGTATGCAAGTAGGGCAAAACATACACAGGCAGTGTAAAGATATTAAGAAGAAATTTCCCCGAGCCCAACATACATGTACAGTGTGGCCGGGATACGGCAAACTAAGAGCACTGTACCTTCATCACTCCTCTCTTCTCAGCTCCACTTGGCAGGAGTGCAGGGGTTGCTTCCCTTGTCTAGACACTAAATGTGCCTTGTGATAAGCATTTGTTGTGGTACCATGCATTCACCTAAACAGCATCTCACAAGCACATGCACACATGCTAAGGAACACAAACAAAACACAGTACAGGCACATAAATGAGCGCACAAAACAAATTATCAAACAGCTAACATTAGAAAGGATGCAGCAATATTCATAACAAAAAAAAAAAGATTCACACTATCCTCTCAAAAGCTTTTACATATGGCCAATACTGACCTCGAAACCTTCTCGCGAGAGAATTCTTATCACAGCAACGCCGCTGACAGCATAGCTGAGGATGACATGGCTATCCTGCTGGACAACGCTCAAGGGTCGTGGCCCCTCCACCACAGGCAAGCTCCTGTTGTAGGCCACAGGCATCCCCGCCATGAAGAGGCGCTCAGCCACGTCTTGCTTATCACGAGGGTGTATGCTGCAAAGTGCATGGCTCTCTTTCATTACATTAATGTTAATTAGGTGGGATTTTTTGTTATGTAAAAATATTGTCATAAATGTCAAAAAGTAAAAAAAAAACATGACAGTCTGTTGTTCGTCAAGCAGTCACCTTGGGGGTGGGGGTTGGGAGCCAGATGATTTGTGGATATTCAGGTGGCTAATCAAACCAATGTGTGCCCAGAATGTGCGGTAAGATGACTATCTAGCAACAGAATGCCTTGGATTATAGGAAACGCCATCTGTTGTTTCGGTTTTCTTTCCTTTTTTTAAATCCGTTTTTTTTTTTTTGGTGTCTATTTTTTGTGCTTGTTCAGTTGGATTCCTCTCATGCTGCTCGTTCTGGTTCCCAATGCACACAACATACCCAGGCTGGCGCCGTCACAGCTTTGGCACCAGCACTTCACAGGAATAGTCTATTTCACCTTGTTCTGTCGCAGATCACCACACAAAGACAATGCACTCCTGTTGAACCACCTGTTGAATGGTACCTGTTCTGATCCAACAAATATAGGACACCGTTTGTTTATGACAATAGTTGATAGGTCAGCTAGCATCTCCCTCCAGATGGTGCCACTGCATCATGCTGATGACAGTCCCCTCAAAGTTTGATACCAAAAGAATGGTAGAGCCCATCCACTTGCCACCCACAAGAATGGCAGTGCCCATCAAGTTACCCCCTAAAAAAATGATACTGCCCTCAAACTTGCCACTGAAAAGAATTTTTGTGCCCATAAAGTTGCCACCTATGAGAATGATAGCGCTCATCAAGTACCCCCTAAAAAATGATACTGCCCTCAAACTTGCCACTAAAAAGAATTTTTGTGCCCATAAAGTTGCCACGTATGAGAATGACAGCGCTCAAGTTACCCCCTAAAAAAAACGATACTGCCCTCAACTTGCCACTAAAAGAATGTTTGTGCCCATAAAGTTGCCACCTATGAGAATGATAGCGCTCATCAAGTTACCCCTAA
Organism: Conus betulinus; assembly: GCA_016801955.1. Taxonomy (NCBI): domain Eukaryota; kingdom Metazoa; phylum Mollusca; class Gastropoda; order Neogastropoda; family Conidae; genus Conus; species Conus betulinus. The sequence goes on from JADBJO010003753.1 coordinate 118,795, forward strand.
AAAAAAAACGATACTGCCCTCAAACTTACCACTAAAAAGAATATTTGTGCCCATAAAGTTGCCACCTATGAGAATGATATCGCTCAAGTTACTCCCTAAAAAATGATACTGCCCTCAAACTTACCACTAAAAAGAATATATTAGTGCCCATAAAGTTGCCACCTATGAGAATGATAGCGTTCATCAAGCTGTCACCTGAAAGAATTATAATGACTGCAAACTTGACACCTAAAAGATTGATAGAGACATAAACTTGTTACCTATAAGAACGACTGACTGAACCAGCAAGAATGATAGCACCCATCAACATACTCAACCTATGAGTAGGCTTCTTCTGTACAGCAACAATCAATAACAGTGCACGTATGTCTGCTGGGCTGAACATCCATCATAATGGGCAGGAGTCTACATTGGTATTAAGGCATTACAGTCTTACTGCTGCTAATTTCTGACCACTGTCAGTTTTATTCTCTATTGATCTCACAATGACTTCAATTTCCTCCTTTGAATGGTAGCGTCCCAACAGTCTTTCATGTGGCTGGCTATGTCTGCAGAGTGTGGTATGTATGAAAACTCACTCAACTCAGTAAATATCTCCTTTGTATGCAGGCTGTCTCAAGATTGCATGTGCCATTCTATTAGTACCATACTCATTCTTTCCTGACACTCCTGATTTTAGCAAACTGACCCTAACAATGGGACCACACATTGTCCTGATTGCTAAAAGCAAAGAATGTTTATCTGTTTACTTTTCAACAAACATCTCTGCGCATACATATAATATTTCAGGTCATTTTGATGACAAGTAGATTTTTGTTAAATTCAAGTGTTGAAACTGGATCTGCCTCATTAAATGTAATGTAGCTCCTACCTACCTGTCCCACTTATTGTCCTATAGCTCCTATCGTCTTGCCCCAATAATTGGTTCTATGGCTTAACACTTTCTGCCCAATTACCTGCACTACAGCTCCTACCGAACTGCCCCCTTAGTTGTCCCACAGTTCCTATCCACCTGCCCTCATTAATTGTCATATCTTCTACTCATCTGGCCCATTAGTTGTTCTATAGCACCAATCGCCTGCAGCATCAACAGTCTGTTAGCTCCTACCAACCTGCCCAATTAATGGTTCTGTAGTTCCTTCCTTCCTACCTGCCCCAAGGGGAAGGGAAGTCCGGCAGGTCCATGGCCACAGACATGAAGATGTTGGTCATCCTGGGATTGGGCACATAGCCATAGTCTGCTGTCTGGTGCCAGCGGATGTCAGGGAACCCAACGGTGACCATCATGTCTGGCGCGTTGCCTGACAGCTGCACAATCAGAAAGTGCAGTGTTTTTGGTCCGTTCAGGGCTAGTTGACATTTCAACAGCTAGGAAGTAGTTTATATGTACATGTAACAATATGCCTTGCGTCACTTATTGTCTTCAGACTATATTGCATGTTTCAATCTTCATTATGAAGCTGGCCTCAAAACAGACTTTGGACAAAGTCTAGGCATCTGGGTGTGTGCAGGGTTCCCCGTCACATACTTCAGACATTGCCAGTGAAGCTAGAAGTATGGAGATTTCACTGTAGCATGGAGACCTCCCTGTAACATACTTCAGACATTGCCGATGAAGCTAGGAGTATGGAGACTTCCCTGTAACATACTTCAGACATTGCCAATGAAGCTAGAAGTATGGAGACCTCCCTGTAACATACTTCAGACATTGCCAATGAAGCTAGAAGTATGGAAAATTCTCTGTAACATACTTCAGACATTGCCAATGCAGTTAGAGGTATGGAGACTTCCCTATAACATACTTCAGACATTGCCAATGAAGCTAGGAGTATGGAGATTTCCCTGTAACATACTTCAAACATTGCCAATGAAGCTAGAAGTATGGAGACTTCCCTGCAACATGCTTCAGACAGTCAGTCAGTCAATGCAGCCAGGAAGAAAGGAGAGCTTGTGTAGCAAGCTTTCTGCATAGTAGCGAACTTAGAAGAATGGAGTGCCCTCGCAACAATCTTTGAGCACTGTCAATCAACCTAGAAGAATGCAGCGCTTCTGTAATAAGCTTTCAGAATAGTCAGTGAACCTAGAAGAATGAACATTTACCTGTAACAAGCATCCAGCATAGTTATTAAACCTAGAAGAATGAAAAGCCCTAAAACAAGTCTCCAGCATAGTCAATGAACCTTGAATAAAAAACAGTCCCTTTAACAAGTCTCCAATATAGTCAATGTACACAGAAATCTAAGTACATATTGGTTGTTATGTAGAAAACCTTCAATGACATTCTCAAGCAACACCTTCAAGGAAAATTGGGAAACAACATATCCTTTAAAGTGACGAGTTTACAAGTAAAGTGTCTTTTGACTGATTCATTTTTCTTCACAAAATGACATGTTGCTTAACCCTGGGATAAACTTGAACTCTACAGTTACAATAGATCATAAACATCACCATTTTTTTTTTTTTATCTGTAAGCAAACCTGTAAAAAGAAAAAAGAAAATGTACTCACTTCACGCTCTATGAAATTTTCCACTGATCAGTTTAACTAGTTCAGCATGAAAAACTTATCAAGCGGTATACCTGCACAAAACCAAAAGGAAAGTCAGGTTTGGTTTGCCCAGAAGCAGCTGAGAATTTCAGTCTCCAATCGTCTATCATGGCAGGAAAGGTGCAGTTATAGCGATTCCTCTTCACGGGATCGTTGGCATCTGCTTCACCTGCGAGACAACAAAGATTTTACACATCATGATACATCACTGAACACAAAAACACATGGCTTCTGCTTAAGTTATGTCCCTTGCTCCAAACATGATACCCCTAAAAGAGAAAGAACTGAAGGTGAGCATTGCAGTGCATATAATCCTTCTGATGCTGATTACAAGACATCTTGCAAAGGATGTCATTCTCCTGATTTCAAAAGAACCAGTCAAGGTATCTGCTTTGTAATTCTAACCATTTAAACACTTAGGAATGATCTGCAAGTCAGAGTGAAATTACTGACTTGTTGAACATAACAGATAAACTGGTTAAAAAAAAAGAGATAGTATTGTTGTAAGCCTACACAGTCTCTTTGAAAGTTATTTAACCTTCGGTTGTCATTGCATTTCCATAGACAGCGTTTGTAATAAGTTCAGATTGTAAAAAAGTACAACATAAACTGGATAGATTCTTGGTCTAACTTCTATTTCCATGGATAGTGTTTGAAATAACTTCTGACTGTAAAAAGAACAATGTAAACTAAAACAGGATGGGTTCTTGAAGTAACTTCTATTTCCGTAAAACAGGATGGATTCATGGTTTAACTTCTATTTCCCTAAAACAGGATGGATTCTTGGTCTAACTTCTATTTCCGTGGACAGTGTTTGAAATAAGTTCAGACTGTAAAAAGTACAGTGTAAGCTAGAACAGGATGGGTTCTTGAATTCACTTCTATTTCCATGGATAGTGTTTGAAATAAATTCAGACTGTGAAAAGTACAATGTAAATTAAAGCAGGATGGATTCTTGTATTAACTTCAATGACTAGAACATCATTGTTGAGGAAATGTTATAATCAAGTACAAAGACGTAAAGGATTTAAGCGATATAAAGTTAGGCAAAAGACAACAGAGGATGGTGGCGGAGGTTGAAGAGGGGGGGGGGGGGGGGGGGTGGGGGAGGTTCATGATGGGGAAGGGCAATGAAAAAAGACAAAAAAGGAGTAAAGAATGTAATATATAAAATAGAAATAGTAAATAAATGTAGAACAAAAATAACAAGAAATGAACTTTGTTCATCCCTTATGATAATGTATTTTACATTTTTATTTTTTTCTTTACTCACTTTCTGAACAGATGGCATTGCTAGCTTCTGAAAGCCTAATAAAAACAAAACAACATTGATGTTTCTACGTCTACTGCTGCCACATCTACTGGTGGTGCGCTACTGCTTTTATGACAGATTTAACATTTCATTACACTTCCGTGTCTCATGATGAAGTTCCACTGACTTAAGTGTGAAATAAAACAACTAGAGATCGGAAGTTACCTATGTTTTATTGCAGATTTGGCAATTAATTGAATTTTCTCTCTCCTCTCTCATAATTTCACCGAGTAATTTACATATTTCGTCTAAAAGACAATACCATGCATATGTGTCTGGCGAAACACACAAAAGCAACACCTACACACTATGGTAATAAACACATACCACAAGTGGAACACATAAATGAAAATGACCCCTAAACATGAAGCAATGCGAGTTCTGCAATCAAAATTTTTTTTTGTTTTGTTTTGTCTCAACCTCTGCGCGACTTCAGAGGCAGTGCACCCACGCCGCTCATTCCCACACCCCGTCCACAGCCACCGCCCGGTCGGCCCCGCCGCAGCCCCGGCACCGGCAATCCACAGGGAACAGTCAATGTCAAGTCGTCAAGAGGCGACCCACCGGAGGAGACACTGCACTGCTGCCGAGTCACTTCGGTGGTGTTCAGTGGCGCCTGTTCTGATCTAACATACGCAGGACACCACCTACTAATTCCCCTACTGACGACAATATTGCTTAGTCATGGAGCCGGCGTGAGTGAGCTCTCCCTCCGGAGGGCGCCACCACGTCCATCCAGCGACACCCCCATGGACTCGCCGACACCGGTGACCCCGACGGAACCAAACCAAGGCCACAGACGTGGAGAGGACATCGACACTGAGGTCACCATGAGAGCAGGGCATGAAGGGCCACAGAATTTGAGACTTTTTTTTATACTGATCGATGACAATGAGGATGATTAAGATGATGCTACAGATTTCCATTTCGGTCTGAGACTACATGACAGGGCTGTACTCTATGCTTCCTTTTTCATAATATATCCCGGCGTCAACCAGGCCCGAGAGATACTGACACCTGCAGTGTTGGTCAGGAAATTTGAGCAACACTCTCAGAAACGCATCCATTAAGTGGATGAAACTCGACTGTGTGGTCCCAGTCTTCCCAACTGAAACTCAACTCTGGGTAGGAGCTGGTCGGGGCAGAAAAACCCACATGACTTCTGATGGGATTCGAACCCACGACCTCCCAGCCGGGAGTCCACGACGCTAACCACTTCGCCACGGCGGCTGGCTCTGCAATCAAAATTTAAATGATTTCTTGACAGATTTACCGCTTTGCTACTACGAAATCATCATCGTTATCAATTACTTATTATGACAAATTTAAAATAACTCGTCTAGGAAAAGACGACTGGATGGGAAGCTACTAGACAATTGCTTTGCCATCAATACAAATTCAATCCAAATGAATCAAATAGTCACATCTGATTTTGTGGAACCCAACAATTTATCAACAGACACTCCCATACTGTTGTCAGAGTTGGCCACTGAGCTGATTTTACATGCATGATGCATGGGAGGTAATTTGGCTTTTGTTTACACATAAGCCTACGTAAATTTAAGTCAGCATCGCATCTTGGTATAACTCTCTAGTGATAGTAAGCAAATCACTAACATAGCCATCCAATCATTTCTTTGTCGTGTTTGACGTCAGTGTTGCCATAAAGTAGCAGCTTGTGATAAGAGATGCAACAGGATTGCAAAACATGTTATGTCTGGTGTAAATTGAGTTGCAAATGTTTTGTGTGGAGCTATCTGAATTGCAATACAGTAAATGCACAACAGCTAATGAGGTTACTGGAATTACAATGTCAAATATTATGGAAAGGTCCTCTATTATTGTTCTATACCTTTAACACTGGACAATAATTTTAGTACTGGGAATGGGGGAGTGTGTGTATGTGTGAAAGGAAACAGTTCCTCACGAAACCCTCGTAGTAATACCTCGTTGGTCGACACTGAGAGCAAGGAAACACTTAATGAGGATAGTAGTTAGATGATGTAGTTAATGACAACTGGCCAGGGGGTTGATGGGTAAAAGATGATGATGACACAGATAATTATGAAGCTACAGCTGCTGATGATGCTGAGCATCGGCAATGCATGGATGCTGATGATGGTGATGTCTAAGAGAGATCCATAAAGCAAATGGAGTAAAGGGGTGGTGGGGTGAAGATAGGATGGACAGGGTGAGGACAAGCAGTGTGTGTGTGTGTGTGTGTGTGTGTGAAAAGCATGGTAGCATCGTGTATCAAAATAGGACTGGATTGCAGCTTCTACTGGTCATATTGAACAGATGAGAAAATCATATTACTCACCAAAGTTTTTTTTTAGCTTGTTCTATTCAAACAGGCAGAAAGGTATCTAGCCTGCATGAGAACCTTTTCATGCAGACAGCAGTTCTGCCTTGTGATGTAAACATGTTTGTGCCAGTTGGGCAAGTGAACTTGTCAGTGACAACATGACACTAGGACATGTCATATATGTATGGAGTAATCAGTGCAGTGCAAGATCATTACTTACATGGGTTATCAACGGTGCATGGTTTTAACACAGGTGCAGTATGCTGTGTGTTAAAGTTACCTGAGTTGCCATTAAGCTGCAGCATATTGTGCTTGAGTTGTCAGTACTGCAACAGACTGGCACGATGATGACTCACATTCTGACTGTTCTTATTTTGTGCTTTGGGCTGTCCTGTCACCATCATTTGACACTGTTTTGTATTTGATACAAAAATGCAAAAACAGAATTACAATTGCTGAATCCAAGGTAAAAGGTTTGCATCTTTTATTACATATGCCCCAACTAAATATTTAATGTTGAGGGCTTACCGCGAGGTATGCACCATGAAGCCTCCTCGCTGTGTGATACATAAGTAAAATATGTGTGACCAATACGCAAATGCACAAAACTATTCCTTCTTTCCAACCTCTGATGATAGAGGGAAGGAATTCTCTTAGGTTGGGATGATTCTGAAAAAAGTTGATTTACTGTTCGTAGATTCCACTCCTCTTGCCAGACTCCTCAGCATATGTTTGTCTTTTTTTTTTTAATGAGATACCATACAGTACGGTTCTCAATCCTTCAACAGAGTTCCACCCATTTTGATTAGCTGCACTCTGTCACAATTCTCAAAAATTCAAGGATACTCCATGATTCAGTGATTGCTGTCTTGCTCCATGTTTATGAACTTTTGATTCAATTATCTGTAAATAATTGACAGAATGAGTCAATAGACAGAGAACTGAAACTGAAAACATTTGAGAAAGACATGTTTTCGTTTGGAGACTTTTGTGATGGTCTGACTCATGAATCATCAACTGTAAAAAGAAATATCAGGTGCTCCAGAAGGCCTATATGGAAAGCACTCATGCAATGCTAGTATGCTCTCAGCACTGGTGGGCAGGACATGTACACTGTGTGGATGAAAATCGTCTCCCAAAGAGACTGTTCTATGGCAAGCTGCTGGAGCGCAAGCGTTCTCATGAAAGACAAAAAGAAGCGCTACAAAGACACACTGAAAGCCTCACTGAAGTGCTGTAGCATCGCCCCTGCCTACTGGGAAGAAGCTGCACTAGATCGCTCAACCTGGCGCACCATGATCAAATCCGGAGTGAAAGACTTTGAAAAACAGATGAGTGGAGGCCCAGGCATCAGTTTCAGGAAAAATAGAGCAAGCACCAGCTTTCAGCCTGGCTCACCTCCAAGTCTTCCCTGTCCACACTGCAACAAACTATTGAATGCAAGAATCAGCCTGATCAGCCATCTTCATACACACACCACCATCCAGTGATAGCAGAAGTCATGGTCATCTTCGCCTGCAAAGGACAAAGAACAACACTGTGAAAAAAAAACCCCAAAGAGTCGACCTTTTTACTGCCCGGACCAATTCATCAAGAGGTCAGAACCAACTTTTACCTGCAAATCACTTTAGTCTGTGTTAAGTCCACTGAGGTTTTTAGAAACAAGAGTTTCACCCTTCTTAGTCTCGACTCTGACTTATATTATCAGCCTCTGATTCTTAGCCACTCTTTGCTACAGAATGTGACAAAAAATTTCATGTTCACCAAACTTTCAATTTTTGATTTTTCTGGCAAACAGCCCAGTGTATATTCACATGCATGCATAAGCATACACACACACACACACACACACACACACACACACACACACACACACACACACACACACACACACCTTGGTACCAGATAGCTCCGTAGACAGTCAATTTGAGCAGAGGGTAGACCATAGCATTCCACAGCACCGAATTGTCACCTGGACCTCTCAGCTCTGTATACCCCTCTGAAGCCGACACTCTGGAAGCAGCCACTTCATTTCGTCATTCACCAAGTGGTTATAAACATACAGACTGGATTCACCTTACTGGGCTGTGTGATGAAAGCGAGATCTTGTGCAAGTATTCATTAGACTTTACTGGGAGTAAAACTTACACATTTAAAAAAAATGTTAGAGAAGACATGTACCTTTTTACCATGTGCTCCATGACTGAAATTAACAGCTTGTGAGAGTGAGAGAGAGAGAAAGAGAGAAAGAGACAGCAAGGGAGAGAGAGAGAGAGAGAGAGGGAGAGAGAGAGAGAGAGAGAGAGAGAGAGAGAGAGTGTGTGTGTGTGAGAGAGAGAGAGAGAGAGAGAGAGAGAGAGAGAGAGAGAGAGAGAGAATGTGTGTGTGTGTGTGTGTGTGTGTGTGTGTGTGTGTGTGTGTGTGTGTGTGTGTGTGTGTGTGTGTGTGTGTGTGTGTGTGTGTGTGTGTGTGTGTGTGTGTGTGTGTGTGTGTGTGTGTGTGTGTGTGTGAGAGAGAGACAGAGAGAGAGAGAGAGAGAGAGAGAGAGAGAGAGAGAGAGAGAGAGAGAGAGAGACTGTGAGCCAAAAGACAAGTCTCATATTTCAACTTGAACCATCAGGTAAAACCAAAGAAACATAACCGTTGTAGTTTGTTCAGCGCTTGCTATACAGTATACAGGCAGTCAGATGTGACACTGAGACCAAGATCTTTCGCAGGTCAGTGGCTGCTCACCCATTTCACCCACAGTCAAGTGCAGTGTGTGTGTCTGGGAGGGAAGAGTGTGGGAGGTAGTGGGAATATGGGGGCCTGGATGAGGAACGGAAGCTACCTGGTAGAATTAGTGTGGGAAGCGAGGGCAGCTGAGTGTGATTCACCAGGAAGCAAAAGGCAAAAACTTTGCTATGTATGAGTATGATTCATGCACTGAACTCACAGAGGCTGGTCACTCTAGTCAGCCTGAACAACTGAACCGTTATGGAGGCATGGTAAGGTTCCTTTTCTCCCTTTCTTTTTTCTCTCCCATCCCCCCCCCCCCCCCCTCTCCGCCAATGAGAATTCTGATAACAAGGCGATGTTCCAGTCCATGTAGGGATAAGGCATTTGTTTGGAAAGCTAAGCATGAGAAAAACAAATGCAATAGATCCAAATTGGACACTAAAGAACACCCCCACCCACACCCAAAAATAAATAAATAAATACTGCATCAAATGAAATAAAACAGAACCAAATACAACAGAACCTAGAGAAGAACCAAATCAAATACAATAGAACCCCCCCAAAATAAAAGAAAATAAACAGAACGCAACAGAACCAAATAAAATGCAACAAAATCAACTAAAATGGGACACAAAAAAAAAAAAAAACTGAGTCAACTAAAATGCAACAAAATATAAAAAAAACAAAAAAAAAAATAAAGCAGAGCCAACTCAAATGCAACAAAACCAAACTCAATCCAAATGAAGGTACGGTTATGTGTGTCAATTAAAGGTGACAGACAGAATGAAAGCACCACCGTCTCACCTCATCTCTCCCCACTGTTGTCTTTCACTCCACACTTGGCAAGGGCACTGGGAGATGACCACGCCTCTACAGGTGTCCCTCCCCATGTCGTGTCGATCAGTCCAATGGGGTAGCCAAGCTTTTCATACAGCCGCTTGCCAAACAACCAGCACACGGCCGAGAAGTAGGTGAAAGGACCCTTGCCCACAGTTGCTGTGAAAACAAGAGTTGAAATGACAGTACAATATGTTCTGCTTCTTGTATAATTGATCATAATAATGTGCATTTTTTTGCAGTCGGACGTGATTAAGTAGTAAGCATCCAAAATACACCTTACAGTCTTACACTAAGTAATACGCACAACAGAGTTAGAAAAGAGCACTTATGTATACACACACACACACACACATACACACACACACACACACACACACACACACAACATGATTTGAAAAGGAAAACAAGCAAGTCTGGTCTTGTTGGAGGTAACCAAGATCGACACTCTTTGTGGCTTTTAAAAAAAAAGGTTGTTTTATCAATAATGAGCACATCAAAAATTATATGAAGGGACTGTTGCGAATGATGAATCTGCCATGGCAAGCTGAAATGATCATGATCATAATTTGCTGGTAGTTGCCATTTCTTTCATTTACATGGGGAAGCACTTGTTAAGGGGGGAGGGGGGTCTGGAGTAACCTCCCTTGGCATATATCCCAATTAAATGAACTCCCAACTCTAACTAGAATCTTCAACCAAATCTGAACATTAATCTGAATTGCGCTTCTTGCCCAGACTCTGAATAACAATCAAAATCTGAATGAAAATTTCACACACACACATACACGCATGCACACACATGCTCTCACACGCACACGCATACACACACACACACACACACACACACACACACACACACGTACGTGTGCATGAGCAGACACGCACTTCAAGACAATGTCGCTGACTAACATGTTCAACAAATCATTTGTTACATTATTTATCTTTCGAACATGTCTTACTGGCATTTGGCAGAGACCAGCGTTCAGCCACAGCTTTCAGGTCAGGGCAACGGTACATCTGAATGCTCCATGGCGACGGTGAAGAGGCGGATGTCTTTGTACTGACTGGATGCGTTCAGCTCTTGGGAGGCATTGAATATCTGCCAATACATGCAGTACAATTTTCAACATAGTTTTTGACTGAATATTTGTGATACATGCAGTGCAGTCTTTGACAATTTTTGAATGAACATCTGTCAATACATACAGTGCCGTGTTTGACACAGTTTTGGAATAAATATGTCAATACACACAGTGCAACCTTTGACACAGTTTCTTTTTTCTTCTCTGCCTTTACCTTTTTAGCAGTCACAGTAATCTTTTTTTGTTTGGTTGTACTATATAAAATGTTTATCACTGGATGTTATGAGTGTGTATGCAAGTGAATGCTTGCGTGTATGCTGTGTGTGTGTGTGTGTGTGTGTGTGTGTGTGTGTGTGTGTGTGTGTGTGTGTGTGTGTGTGTGTGCGTGTGTGTGTGTGAGACA
>JADBJO010003753.1:135000-147500 GCA_016801955.1 Conus betulinus
CCCTTACTCATACCACGCCCTGAAATCTTTACTCTGTTCCCTTACTCATGCCACGCCCTGAAATCTTCACTCTGTTCCCTTACTCATACCACGCCCTGAAATCTTTACTCTGTTCCCTAACTCATACCACGCCCTGAAATCTGTACTCTGTTCCCTAACTCATACCACCACCCTGAAATCTTTACTCTGTTCCCTAACTCATACCACGCCCTGAAATCTTTACTCTAATCCCTCACTCATACCACGCCCTGAAATCTTCACTCTGTTCCCTAACTCATACCACGCCCTGAAATCTTTACTCTGTTCCCTAACTCATACCCACGCCTGAAATCTTCACTCTGTTCCCTAACTCATACCACGCCCTGAAATCTTTACTCTGTTCCCTAACTCATACCACGCCCTGAAATCTTCATTCTATTCCCTCACTCATACCACGCCCTGAAATCTTCACTCTGTTCCCTAACTCATCATACCACGCCCTGAAATCTTCACTCTGTTCCCTCACACTCACCACGCCACGCCCTGAAATCTTCACTTTGTTCCCTCACTCACGCCACGCCCTGAAATCTTCTCCCTGTTCCCCAACTCGTACCACGCCCTGAAATCTTCACTCTGTTCCCTGACTCACGCCACGCCCTGAAATCTTCACTCTGTTCCCTCACTCATGCCACGCCCTGAAATCTTCTCCCTGTTCCCCAACTCATACAACGCCCTGAAATCTTCACTCTGTTCCCTAACTCACGCCACGCCCTGAAATCTTCTGTTCCCTCACCATGCCACGCCCTGAAATCTTCTGTTCCCTCACCATGCCACGCCCTGAAATCTTCACTCTGTTCCCTCACTATGCCACGCCCCGAAATCCGCGCTCTCTGCACCTTAACCCATGTTAAGCCCCGAAAACTATGCACCCTGTATTGCTACCCATATCACGCCTTGCCTACCTACTCCCACCAATATCATCCTCTAAGATCCGCACCCCACCCCTCCTTTATCCCACTCGGGTCAGGCGCAGAAATCTGCACCTCCCATATTCCCACTCATGTCACGCTCTGAACTCTACACGCCCGCCCCCTTACCTCCCCCCCCCCCCCCCCTCCCCCCAACTTATGTGATGATATAAAAATCCGCGCCCCCTACCACCACCCTTGTCAAGCTCTGAAATCTGCGCTTCCGATATTCCCACCCATGTTACACCCTGCATTCGTAACCCTGTACCCCGACCCATGTTACGTCTTACATCTTCACTCCCCACCTCTCCCCCCCCGACGTCCCCCCAAATCCGCGCTCCCGGTACCTCTAACCATGTTTTTACTCCCTGCGTCTGCACCTCCTCCCCGTCACCCACCCGTGTCACGCCCAGCAACCGCGATCGCTGTGCCTCCACCTATGTTATACGCTGTGTATATCCCCTTTCTTTATACCCACAGTCATGTTGTTCGCTGCATCCTCCACCCCGTACCCATCACATATACCCTGCTTTCGCGTCCCACGTATCTCCTCCACACGTCATACCCCTGTGTTCGCTTCTCCGCGTCCTTCTTCCACGACCAGTATTCGCTTTCCGTGTACCCCACCCCCCCCACCCCCCACCCCCCCTCCCATGTCACGCCCTGAATCTGTGCCTCGTCGTACGCTCGCCGACTGAACGAATGATTGACTGAAAAACCGACTGACTGAATAAGTGAAAGGACAGATTGATTGACTGAACGAATTAACAGCTGAAAGTCCGACTCACCGACTGACCGAATAAATGACTGAACGATCGACTGACCCAATGAAATCAACGAATGACTGATTGACTGACCGACTGACTGAACGAATGAATGCCTGAACGAGCGACTGACCGACTGAATGATTTGACGAGCGGCTGACCGAACGAATGAATTTCTGTCCGACTGAAAGAGTATATCACTAAGCGACCAGCCAACCGACTGAACCAATGACTGACTGAACGGCCGATGACCGATTCAACGAATGAATGACTGAACGACTGACTGAACAAAGGAATGACCGAACGACTGACAACCGACTGAATGAATGAATGAATGAATGAACGATCGGCTGACCGACTGAACGAATGAATCACGAAACGACCGGCCAACCGACTGAACGAAGGAATGAACAAACGACTGAACGAAGGAATGAATGACCGACCGACTGACCGACTTGACGAATGAATGACTGAAGGACCGACTGACCGACTTGACGAATGAATGACTGAAGGACCGACTGACCGACCGAACGGATGAATGACTAAATGACCGACTGACCGAATAAATGGATGACCGATTTGACGAATGAATGACTGAACGACCGACTGACCGACGGATTAATGTCTAAATGACCGACTGACCAAATAAATGAATGACCACCTGAATGAGTGAATGACTGAACGACCGATTGACCGACCGAACGAATGAATGACTGAATGACCGAATGAATGACTGAACGACCGACTGACTGACTGCACGAACGAATGACCGAACAACCGACTGACCTATTGAATGTCTGAACGACCGGTTGACAGACTGAACGAATGAATATCTGAACGACCGATTGACCGACTGAACGAATGAATGACTGAACCACCGATTGACCGACTGAACGAATGAATGAACAACCGATTGACCGACTGACTGACTGACTGAATGAATGAATGAACAACCGATTGACCGACTGAACGAATGAACAACCGATTGACCGACTGAACGAATGAACAACCGATTGACCGACTGAACGAATGAATGACTGAACGACCGATTGATCAATTCAACGAATCAATGTCTGAACGACCGATGACAGGCTGCACGAACGAATGACTGTGCGATCGACTGAGCGAATGAAATGAGTTGTCTGTCTGAAAGAATGAATGACTAAACTACCAACTGAACGAATGAATGAATGACCAACTGAACGAGTGAATGACTGAATGACTGACTTGCACGAGTGAATAACTGAATGACTGATTGACTGACTTGCACGAATGAATGACTGCATGACAAATTAATTGACTTGCACGAATGAATGACTGAATGACCGACTGAGTGACTGCACGAATAAATGACCGAACGACAGACTGTCCGAATGAAAGAATTAACAATTGACTAACCGACTGAACGAATGAATGAATGGCCGACTGACCGATTGAACGAATGAATGAAGAAAAGATCGACTGACCGACTGAAAGAATGACTGACTAACCGACTGAACGAATGTATGACTAAGCGACCGACTGACCGAATAAACGACGAATGAGCGACGGACCGCACAAATCTACGAACGAATGACTGAACGACCGACTGAACGAATGAATGTTTGAATGAGCGATCAACCGAACAAATGTACGAACGGATGACCGATTGAACGAATGAATGACTGAACAAATGCACGAGAAGAAAAAAGAGCAAACGAACAAACGATTCTGCGAAATAAAGGTCGAATTTCAAGAAACAAAAACAAACGAAAAAAAATCATCTCTCTCTCTCTCTCTCTCTCTCTCTCTCTCTCTCTCTCTCTCTCTCTCTCTCTCTCTGTCTCTGTGTGTGTGTGTGTGTGTGTGTGTGTGTGTGTGTGTGTGGTGTGTGTGTGTGTTGTGTGTGTGTGTGTGTGTGTGTGTGAGAGAGAGAGAAATTAAGCAAGAGAGTGAGAAACGAGGTGGAGGAGGAGGAGGAAAAGGAACGATACTGAGAGGAAGACACCTCGAGAATGATTCATTAATGATAGACGAGATGGCATGAACAAAACACGAGAAGGATGATTGATAGACAGGAACGGATGTGCAAAACGCAAAACCGATGAACGGTAGACTGGAGAAGAAAAGAAGAACGTGGTAATGAATGATGACGCTCGAGAGGAGACAACAACGACTAGAGAAGAATCAATGATGGACCGGAGGGTAGAAGAGAACGCCAAAACGAGAAATGGATGATGGGCCCTGGGACAAAAAAAAAAAAAAAAAAAGATCGTGAGACTGATGACTGAGCGAACTCAACAATGACTAACGGCAGAACTTTAAGAATGACAGATGACAGACGGAATGAGAACAGGAGAACGTGGCGATTGTGAATGGCAGACAGAATAGAAAGGAGAACGCAAGTGTGATGAATGACGAGGAGGAATGAGGAGCGGAAATGTGATGAAGATGAATGATGGACGGAATGGGGAGAGAAGAGCATGCTCATGGTAAATGTTGGACGGATGAAAAATGAGAGTGTGACAACTTTTTGAGAAACACCTGGATGACAAAGAGACAAAAAAAAAAAAAAAGGTCTGTGAAAAATGGACCGACGCAAATTCACGTCAGCACCACTCGGGACAAACATTTACTTTCTCATACAGAAAGAGCACATCATAAGATGGTAGATGAACTTTGCTTTGAGCTCTGAAACGAACAGAGCGAAAGAGATCCAAGCATGCCCAACAGTTCAGGATTCATCAACTGGAGAGATGACTTTCCACACTGTCGAAGAAGTCGTAGTTTAAGTGAAGTTGCTGAAACATGGTAAGGTTGCAAGCATTGACAACATCCCTGCAGAACACTTGAATGGGGAAAGGCAGTTACTGATATATTAACTGCCATCTGCAACAAAATCTGGCTGACTGGAGAGTGGCTAACGCCAGGGAGACTCGGTCACTAATCGCTACACTTCCAAAGAGAGGAAATCCTCAACGCTGCCAGAACAACTGCAAGATCAGTTAGATCAGCCATGTAAGCAAAGTCATGTTCAAAATCATTCTGAATAGATTACAGTTGCAGACCGACACCTCTCTATCTGAAAGGTTGTAGTATCATCGAACAGATCTTTAACCCTTCACCAAAACACCTGCAATACCAGAAGTTCTGTCATGTCTTCACAGACTTCAAAGAGGCGTTTGACAGAGTCTGTCTAGAGGCGCTGTAGGCCGTTATTAACAAATTTGATCTCGGGACAAAGTTAACAACATCTGGCAAGTACTAGTATACGCCAAAATGACCAGTGCACTACTCACTAACGGCACGACTGGAAAGTGGTCCCTCAAATCAGTTAGGAATCGTCAGGGCCCCCTTTTCTCTCCGGTATTTTTTAAACATAGTCCTGGAATGCATCATAAATGATCCACTTGATGAAGATCATGGCAACACAATCAGCACAGCAAGAAGACCTTTCACGAGCCTTCACTTTGCAGGTAACTTTGATGGCCTGGCGGGCACTGAACAGGAACTCACTATGCATGTTAAAACTCTGCATGAAACATCTACATTACGAGACATACCATCAACACCAAGAAGACCTAGCTAATGGCCAGCCACAACACCACCTCCAGTACTGATATAACCATGAATAGAAGCTAGGAAGTGTAAAACAGTACATTTATTTGGGGTCGATTTTCAGCGATGGGTGAATTTTAATCAGTATCCTCTAAGAGCAGCAGAGACATCAGTTCTGTGCAGACTGAACCCTGTGTGGAAAGACAAATCTAGTGAAGTACAAATCTCGCATGCACAGTGTCAAGGGAGCGAAATATGTCACAAAGGGGCTTAAGCGCCGAAGAGGAAAAGACGTTTGTGAGTGGCCGATTGGCAGTAGCGCCTTTACCTAGCACAGATGATCGAACTGTGTGAAAGAGGCTGAAGTGGTCAGGTAACTGTCAGGTGACAGCAGGCATCTAAGGCGGTGAGCCCCGTTCCGAGTTCGAACCCTCCTGATAGTGAAGGGGAGACAAATGTATCCACCAGGACCTCGGAGTATCCAGTGAGTGCTAAAGGCTCAGTCAGCTGAGGCTGCTTAGAAACCAGACCGAGCGCATCACATTGAAGAACAGGAGTCTTGTGCTTGTTCAGTCCGTACTGCTGTGGACGACGTTGTCGTAGCTTTCTATAGGATAATTACTGTGTGAAAATGACCCCCAAGTCATCGGATATTTTCGATGTCCATTTAGTGCGAAGTGGTTGTCCGCTAAGCTGTTTTGTAGGGATGTGTGTCAATGCTGATGTGTGGAAGAATGCAGCAAGCGGGGAATTCATTGCGGGTGTAAACAAGGTGGTAGAGAAGCAACGTGGACAAAGGCATGGCCAAGAGGAGACTCTTTGTTTCCATCCCTATATATACTGAACGAAGAACGCCACGAGAGAAGAATTAATACACGAGAGAGAGAGAGAGAGAGAGAGAGAGAGAGAGAGAGAGAGAGAGAGAGAGAGAGAGAGAGAGAGAGAGAGAGAGAGAAGAGTGAGCAGGATTGATAGGATTGAAAGGACCGTGGTCTGGGCGATGAAGTGGAAGCAAGGTCTTTAACGCAGGGCTTAGGCGTCAGAGACAAGCTGAGAAAGAAAGACTGAGTTCGAAACCCAGAGGCTGATGAAAAAGAAAAAGAAGAAGACTGCTACGTCGAAGGGGAGCCCCCAGAGACGACCACGGAGACCAAGTCCTGGAACCTGGTGCCAGACAACTCAAGGCGTCACCATCGCCCAGCGCTGAAACAAATTTGAAGTGACTTGTCCGAGAACTATGGTGTGCGAGTGTGTGTGTGTGTGTGTGTGTGTGCGCGCGCGCGCGCGCGCGCGCGCGTGCGTGCGTGCGTGCGTGCGTGCGTGCGTGCGTGTGTGTGTGTGTGTGTGTGTGTGAACTTGGCCAGGTAAGAAGTTTTTTTATAGTATAAAACCCCGGATTCGGAAGTATTGACCTCTTATGTTTTGATTATGTTCCTTTTTGTGTATTTGGATTTTCCATGTGTAATAACAAGTAGAGCATAAACTGTATCTCTTGTTTTCAGCCGTGTTAGGAAAGAAGCGAATGCGTGACATCCCATTCCACGAGAGAGGTGAATGGTTGATGGGTGCATGAATGCGCACATGCGTGTATGACTGCAGAGATAACCTTGATGTGCTAAGCCTGACTAAAACATCAACTTAGTTCACTTAAGCAATTACATCACGATTTCCCCCATCCTGGACAACGGGTGCATTTCATTTCCCTACATACAGACGTCAAAAGCACCTAGAGAAAAAAAACCCAATCATAGAAATGAGTTATATCGCAAGATACAACACATCGGATATACTAATCAGATCACCACTGAACAAGTGCGCCAGACCATCAAACAACACACATAGGGCTATACAAAGATTTTCTGACACCAGCAAAGCAAAGAACCTAAGTTGGCATTATCATGAAGATCCAACGGCCCCCGCTAAAATAATCATCCAGGAAAGTGTTGAAAGAGCGAGACAAAGGAGAAGACAGAAAAAAAAGGACTGACAACATTGCATGCAGACAGAATGAAAGGGAAACCGTCTGTAGAGCCCAAGAACTCGGAACACATCCGACAGAATTGAAGGAATCTGGTGAACAGTTCTTCAGTGCGATGCCCCAGCGACTTCACGCGGACCTAGGAAAAAGAAGTTGGACATTAGTGATACTATGACAAAATCATTCTCGTCGTATTTTTAATTTTTGTATTAAATCCAGAACATGTGCGTGATCCTAGAACTGGGCCATCAGTTAACGTTGAAAAAAATATTTTATATGCATGGCTTTAGTATATTCTTAAGTCTTAGAAAATACAATGTTTGTGTTCTCATCTTCCTCAAATAATAAAACGTTACTGTTTTCGCCTGTCTTTAGAACAATATAATTTTTTTTTTTTTATCAAATTAACCTGTAGGTTCTCTAAGTGAGGCATGACAGGCACTGTTGAACCTGATGAAACAAATGAAAGAACAAAACTGCATTAGTTTGTAAAGTTCATTTGTATCATTTCTGACTGACCGGAGAGAGACAGCGTGTGTGTCTAGCTCTTTTCAGATACTCGTTGCCAGAATTTAAGAATACTTTGTCTTTGAATTCAAGACAAAAAGACTTCGAATAAAAACGATTAGCTTTTGACAACTTGCCTTAGTCTAAAGAGAGAGCAAGCCAGCCTCGTGGTATGAATTCAATATATTTGTATGCACCGCATTGCCGAGAGCTAATTCAATGGCTCTACTGTCTGTAGATTGGATTTTATTCAACACGCTCTGCAGGATTGGTAAACGAAGTTCTTTTTCGTAAATCAGTTTTGATCGGACGAGGTTGGTAACTGTGGTAACGGAGATTTATTACTATTGTTGTTTGTTGTTGTTGTTGTTGCTTGTTGTATCTTTGATCCATGGTTAAGCATCAATTGCTGTAAAAAAAAAAAAAAATGACTTTTTCTTTGCTGCCATTATCAAATTCTCAGCATGAAACCATTGAAATAACTGGTGAGCGAGTAATTAAAAAATTCCGCCTTGTCAATGTTGAAAAGTTTTGTCATCTGATATTTGATTTTGTAGCAATGATATCGGATTCTCCACATTAAAAACTCGTAATTAGTGTTTCTCTCCCGAATGTGCCAATCCATTTCATTCCGTGTACATGTTTAATGTATCTATCTCCAAGTGATAAATATTCTGTGCATGATTATCACCCTCTTCATCTTAGATCTGCATTTGTCTCGTTGGAAATATCGTCTGAATGTTTTACCATATGCACGTCTTTTGATGGTACCTTAGGTAGGTCATAAGTAGGAGCAGCACACACGCAACAGATGTGATAATGACACATTGAAGGGAATAGATATTCTGAAAAGATTACTACACTCTCTGCCGACTCTTACACATTCAGATTCTTGAGATTAAAAAAAAATTGTTGATACAAAACTTCGCTTATTGTAATGATCTTTACATTTTAGAACAGTTTTGCAATCCATTTGTTATTTTAAGCTTTTGGTGATGAATAGGACAATGTATACGTATAAAAAAAAACAAAAAAAAAAACAACAGAAAATAGTGAAAACAAGCTAAATGACCTTCAAAGTCAATGCCATAAAACATTAAAGTGTCAATGAAAAACAGTAAACACACCAGAAAAGGCCAAAGTAGAGAGAGAGAGAGAGAGAGAGAGAGAGAGAGAGAGAGAGAGAGAGAGAGAGAGAGAGAGAGAACACACTGCGACTTACCACCAAGTTAAGCCGTATTCCCAGCATTGTGCAAAAAAAAAAAAAGTAAAAAAAAAAAAATTAAAAAAAAGTAAAAAAAAAAAAAAAGAAAGAAAAAAAAGAAAAGAAAAGAAAAAAAATGTGGTTAAGCCATATTAGGTAAGGTCATTCAAAAACAGTAAGCTTACATGTCGTCAAGACAGCAGAAACGTATTATTTTTGAAATGTTACATACCAGACCTGTTTACCCCAAATGCGTGTATTTGTAATATCTCAGACAAAAACTTGTCATTTGAAAAAAAAAAAAAAAAAAAAAATGTAATCTACAAAATCGCAATACTTTGACAAGGCAAAGGACGCAAGGCACGCTGGGAAATGTTTTCTCTGCTTTTGACCGAAACGGTAGCAGACGAAACTTCCCGTTTAACAATTTTCTTCTCTGTGATTTTTTTCCCGTGATTTTTTTTTTCTTTTCTTTTTTTTTTTTTTGGCGGGGGGGCGTAATTCCCGTAATTTCGATTTTTTTTCCGTAAAACGGCAAAATCGTAACGGTAAAAACAGTCCGACATGCACATACTCTCCCCGTCCCCTTTCCTTCGACACCTCCCCACCTCCATCTTTTCCCTTGTCCACAAACACATCTATTTGCATGGTGGTGCGGAAATACTGACTCATGCGCCCCCCTCCCCCTCTCTTCCCCTTCTCGAATGCACGCGCGCGCGCGCGCGCACACACACACACACACACACACACACACACACACACACACACACACACACACACACACACACATATCACATCACACCACCCAACGCGCGCGTACACAAACACACACAGGCACATACACACACATATGCACG
Source organism: Conus betulinus (assembly GCA_016801955.1). Classification (NCBI taxonomy): domain Eukaryota; kingdom Metazoa; phylum Mollusca; class Gastropoda; order Neogastropoda; family Conidae; genus Conus; species Conus betulinus. The sequence goes on from JADBJO010003753.1 coordinate 144,795, forward strand.
CGCGCGCCCGCGTACATATACAATACAACCAGGTACGTGCGCACACACACACACGTGTGTGTGTGTGTGTGTGTGTGTGTGTGTTCTAACTGTAAGCCAGTACAGAGTAAAGCAGCACACTGGCACATCACTGCTTTCTCTCGTTGCTCGAGTCTTCCAGCATGCTTTTGAATTGTTTGGACATCATGGAGGGGAAAAAAAAAAAAAAAAAAAAAAATATATATATATATATATATATATATTGTTAACCAAACGTTTTTATTCGATTTTTTTAACCCGCCAGATGAACTTGGACTATATATTTTCAGGACAGGCTTTTAAAAAACAATCTTCTCACATTTAAAAAAGAAAAAAAATAAAATGCCAATAATACTTTTTCGCGAAAAGAAAGTCATCAAACGTTCCTTGTATTCAATATATGAATTTGGTCTTTCATGAACCAGATATAGCCTTGTCTTTCTGTCTTCAATTTTTTATATCAGAAATGAGGATCGATGATATAAATTGTTCTCGGAGAATCCGTTACAAATGCCTGCGCTTTGTCAAAAGATCTCATGACAACAATACTTCCAGTTTTGATAGGATATAACAGGAGTTGTTCTTAATTCTTTTATTTTTCCACACGTTGTGCACATATTTGGATTCAGATATTTCAGAATGACGAAAATCAGAAAATGATATAAATTTTTTTTTAGCAACAACTCTGTTGCTATATGATGTAACGTGAACATGATAAATGACAAAAAGGAGAAGAACGTGAAAATGATGACCAACTGACGGGAGATGAACGTGGATACGAAAAATGTCTGACCCTAGAAGAATATGAAGATGATGAATGACTGGCGGGAGAAGAATGAGGAAACGATGAATGGAGAACAACGTAAAAAGCTAAATAAATGATTGGAGATGAGTGTTGAAATGAACAACGTAAAAAGAATACAGAAAGGATTGGAGATGAGTGTTGAAATAAGTGGCTTGACTGGAAAAGAACATGAAAATGATGAATGACCCACTGGAGAAGAACCCGAAAATAAGGAATGACTGACTGGAGAAGAACGTGAAAGTGATGAATGATGAATGACAGAAGAAGACTGAACACAATGAACGTCTGACGGGCCCAGAGCGTGAGCATGATAAAAGATGAACTAGGAAAGAGACGTGAAAATGGGGGTGCTGGACTGGGGAGAAACGCGAGAATGATGAATACTGGACTGGGGGTACTGGAGCGGAGGGGGGGGGGGGGGGGGGGGGGGGGGGGGGGGGGAAAGATGCGACAATAATGAGTGTTGGACTGGCGAGGAAGAGAAGAACACAGGAGAGATGAATAATAGACGGAAGGGTGGCGCGACGCTGATGAACGAAAGGCGGATGAGGAAAGCGAAGGAAAGAGAGAACAGGCCTGGAGGTGTAGCGGGAAAAGACCAATTATGACATAAGAGAATGGGGAATATGGAATCATGAATAATGTATAACAGGGGGCATGGACGGTAATGGAAGGGTTAAAAAATGAAAGGAGAGGGGGAAAACTGAAAGGCCTCAGTCTCAAGTTCATGAAATATTTACAGTGGAAAAGCGAGAAAATGTTCCTGGACGGAGATGGGAAACTGGTGGTGGTGGCGTGTCCAATCCTCTCAGCATGTCCACAGCATGTTTCTACAATAAAGTGAAGGGACTGTGGAAATCATTAGGGAGTAGGGAGTGAACTTACAAAGCAGGGAGTGGGAGAGAAAACTGGACTGAAAAGTACAATACCTGGTGTGAAAGAATGCAAGGGAGAAGCACAGGAAAGTAAGTAAAAAAAAAAAGTGTTGTGATGAGAACCAGAAAATTATACGAGTGGGAGTAGGGGCAAAAGAGGGATATTTACAGAGTTTTAAGCGGTATCTATCTAAATCAAAATATTCTGAGTGGATCAGACGTAAACCATATCAGGGCCTTAAGTATTTTTTTTTTTTTTTTAAATCCAGTTGATATCGAGACCGAGACTTGAAACTTGCATGGATCAAAATAGTTGATAAAAAGGACAAGATTTCTTTAATCAACGTGATTCAGCATAGTTACTTCAGGAACTTTACCCCCACCCTTGTCCATCGATACCCATACCCACCCTATCAAATAGTAAGCTCAAGGTAAAGCACCCAGCCCATTGTAAGATGAGTTCACATACGCCTGCGGCTTCATGCATTGATGTTCTGACGACACTGGTGTAGTGTAGCATAAACCCTCTATCATTACTTTCTTCCCCTCCATACCCCCACCCTCCGCGACAGGCCTTCCTGTTGCGGTTATCACGTCTGCCCTACGACGTTAGTCAATGTCGAAGCTCAACATGAATATGACTTCATACGAATATGACCTGGCTTAGGCATCATTTTTCTACACAGGGTCTATACTGAATCAGCTTTGATACTAGTTTGACGGATGCGCAAGAAATCTCAGCAACGAAATATTACTGAACACTACCAGCGGTATCAGAAAAGAAATAGCAACAATGAAAATCTATTGAATACTACGAGCGGTACCACAAGCGAGGTGCTTCACGTAACGGCAACGAAATAACAATGAGCTTGGATGCACTCAGAAAGAGTGACACAGCACAAAACCAGAAGATCTCAGAACCACAGGCTTATTCAAACAGGTGTGCAGAAACTTGGTCACTGAAAAGAAAAAAGAAAGACGTACAGTGTTGACTACCTCCAGAAACGA
>JADBJO010003753.1:157500-167500 GCA_016801955.1 Conus betulinus
TTAGTTTTATATGTCATAAGATGCCAATCGTCCAGCTTGTATAACATGTATTGCCTGACATGACTATATGTACGTATGCCATTTTCTTGTTGCTCTGTGTGTATGTGTGTGCGTGTGTGTGTGCGCGCGCGAGCGTGCGTGCGTGCGTGCGTGCGTGTGTGTGTGTGTGTGTGTGTGTGTGTGTGTGTGTGTGTGTGTGTGTGTGTGAGTGAGTGTGTGTGTGTGTGCGTGCTGTGTGTGTGTGTGTATGTGTTTGTGTGGGTATGCGCCTGCCTGCATGCCTGCGCGTGCATTTGTGTTTGTGCGCGCACGCTCGTGTGTGTTTGTGTGCTTGTGCTTGCGTGCGCGTGTGCGTACAAGCGCGGACAAGCGGGCGCGCGTGTGTGTGTGAGATTGTGTGTCTGAGCGTTGAGCGAGCGCGCGTGTGTGTGTGAGTGTGCGTGTGTGTGTGAGAGCGTGTGAGCGCGCGCGCGCGCGCGCGCGCGCGTGTGTGTGTGTGTGTGTGTGTGCTGACAGATCTTTCTGTCCCTCTGCATGGTGACAGCGTTGAAATGGTCCAGGTGATCTGTTGGACTACAGCAAAATGACGGCGACTGAATCAACATTACATACACCTGATCGGGTGTTCTTCTTGCTGTTGTTTTGGTGGTGGTGGGCGATGTTTTGTTGTTTTGTTGCTTTTTTTTCAATCAAGGCATTTCAAGGTTCTAAGGTGACGGGGAAGACATGCTGCCACAGAGAGGGCGTGTTGCTGGTGCCAGGTGTGCAAAGATATTTTACACCGAAAGAATTAAGTAATGCCAGGCGTGCATCGGGTATCCCACATTTCACGGCGAAAGAAATGTAATGTCAGGCGTGTACCAGGTATCCTACACTTACGGCAAAATTAACATAGCGTTAGGCGAAGATCGGGCATCCCACACTTTACGGCAAAAGTCGCATAGTATCAGGCGTGCACCGAGTATCCTACACTTTACGGCGAAAGGAACATAGTGTCAGGTGTGCATCGGATATTCAACACCTTACAGAGAAGGTAACTATGCCATGCGTGCAGCGGGTACCCTACACCTTACGGAGAAAGTAACTTTGCCATGCGTGTAGCGGGTACCCTCCACCCTACGGAGAAAGTAACTGTGGCATGCGTGCAGCTGGTACCCTACACCTTACAGAGAAAGTAAGTATGCCATGCGTGTAGCGGGAAACCCTCCACCTTACGGAGAAAGTAACTGTGGCATGCGTGCTAGCGGGTACCTTTCACCTTACGGAGAAAGCAACAGTGTCAGGTGTGCACCGGTTATCCTGCACCTTACGGCGAAAGTAACATGAAGCCAAGTGCACATGGATATCCTACAGGTCACGGATCAAGTAACATGTTGCAAGGAGTGCACGGATATCCTACGTCTTACGGCGAAAGTATCATGGATGCCAGCTTACAAACTATAGGAAAAATTAAAAAAAAAACACCAACAACAACAACATGGCGCTAGGTGTGCATGCATAGTCTACATGTTACATGAAAAGTAATATGATGCCAGATATGAAAGGATATCATACACCGAAACTAACAAGGTGCGAGTTATGAACGGATATCCTCGACCAAAAATAACACGCGCGAGACATAAACAAATACTACATGGCAGAAATAACATGGTGCCAGATATGAATGGATACCCTACGCCGAAAATAACATGACGCCAGATAGAAAATAACATGATGCCAGATTGAAAATAACATGATGCCGGTTGTGCATGGATAACCTACACCTTACGGAGTAAGTAACATTGTGATAAATGTGAACGGATATCCTACACCGAAATGAACATGGTGCCAGATATGATCGGCTATCCTATACCGAAAATAACACAGTGCCGCATATGATCGGCTATCCTATACCGAAAATAACATAGTGCCACATATGAAAGGATATCCTCTACCGAAAATAACACAGTGCCGCATATGAAAGGATATCCTATACCGAAAATAACATAGTGCCACATATGAAAGGATATACTATACCGAAAATAACACAATGCCACCTAGGAAAGGATATCCTATACCGAAAATAACACAGTGCCACCTATGAAAGGATATCCTATACCGAAAATAACACAGTGCCACATATGAAGGATATCCTATACCGAAAATAACACAGTGCCACCTATGAAAGGATATCCTGCACCGAAAATAACACAGTGCCACATATGAAAGGATATTCTGCACCGAAAATAACACAGTGCCACATATGAAAGGATATCCTGCACCGAAAACAACACAGTGCCACATATGAAAGGATATCCTGCACCGAAAATAACATAATGCCACATATGAAAGGATATCCTACACCGAAAGTAACATAGTGTCACAGACGAACGGATATTGAGCTACACCGAAAATAACATCGTGTCACATATGAACGGATATCCTGCACCGAAAATAACATAGTGCCACATATGAAAGGATATCGTACACCGAAAATAACATGATGCCACATATGAATGGATATCCTACACCGAAAATAACATAGTGCCATATATGAAAGGATATTCTACACCGAAAATAACACAGTGCCACATATGAAAGGATATCCTACACCGAAAATAACATGATGCCACATATGAAAGGATATCCTACCCCAAAAATAACTTAGTGCCACATATGAAAGGATATCCTACACCGAAAAAAAAACAACATCGTGCCACATATGAACGGATATCCTACACCGAAAACAACATCGTGCCACATATGAAAGGATATCGTACACCGAAAGTAACATAGTGCCACATACGAACGGATATCCTACACCGAAAATAACATAGTGCCACATATGAACGGATATCCTACACCGAAAATAACATAGTGCCACATATGATTGGATATCCTACACCGAAAATAACATGATGCCACATATGAAAGGATATCCTACACCGAAAATAACATGATGCCACATATGAATGGATATCCTACACCGAAAATAACATGGTGCCATATATGAAAGGATATCCTACACCGAAAATAACATGGTGCCATATATGAAAGGATATCCTACTCCGAAAATAACAAGGTGGGAGTTACGATCGGATAACCTCGACCAAAACGAACACGGTGCAAGATTCAAACAAATATAGCGGAAGTACAGCGGAAATAACATGGCGCCAGATATGAACGGATATCCTACACCGAAGAGAATATGGTACCAGATATGAATGGATACCTTACACCGAAAGTAACAGCGCCAGATATAAACAGATATCCTACACCGAAAATAATTTACAAGATGTCTGGTTGACCAAGCAGTGACGCGCTGCATTCGCAGTTTGAAGTTCGGACTGACATAAACACTGTTATTTTCATTGCCCATTTTAATGCGCTGTTCTCCTGCTTTCCCGTGCTCCATCTTCCCCGCCCCCCCCACAAGACAGCCCTGATATGGCCAATGTGCCTGTCTCAACTATCAAAAAAGAAAAAAAGGAAAGAAAAAAATGGATGATGACAAAGAAAAAAAGGAAAGAAAAAGATGGACGATGACAAAGAAAAGAAAAGAAAAGAAATGGATGATGACATTATGAGAAGGAAACGATGGTTGAGGACATAATGAGAAAGGAAAGATGGACGCAGACATTGTCAGAAAGGAAAACTGGACGAGGACACTACCAGAAAGCAAAGATGGACGAGGACATTATGAGAAAGTAAAGGTGGATGAGGACATAATGAGAAAGGAAAGATGGATGAGGACATAATGAGAAAGGAAAGATGGATGAGAACATAATGAGAAAGGAAAGATGGATGAGAACATAATGAGAAAGGAAAGATTGATGAGGACACTGTCAGAAAGCAAAGATGGACAAGGACTTATGACAAAGGAAAAATGAATGAAAACACTATCAAAAAATAAAGATAGGTGCGGACTTTATGAGAAAGGAAAGGTGGGTGTGGACATTATCAGAAAGGAAAGGTGGGTGAGGACATTATCAGAAAGGAAAGGTGGGTGAGGACATTATCAGAAAGGAAAGGTGGGTGAGGACATAATCAGAAAGGAAAGGTGGGTGAGGACATCATGAGAAAGGAAAGGTGGGTGAGGACATCATGAGAAAGGAAAGGTGGGTGGGTACACTATCAGAAAGGAAAGGTGGGTGAGGACATTATCAGAAAGGAAAGGTGGGTGAGAACATTATCAGAAAGGAAAGGTGGGGTGGGTACACTATCAGAAAGGAAAGGTGGGTGAGGACATTATCAGAAAGGAAAGATGGGTGAGGACATTATCAGAAAGGAAAGGTGGGTGAGGACATTATCAGAAAGGGAAGGTGGGTGAGGACATTATCAGAAAGGAAAGGTGGGTGAGGACATTATCAGAAAGGAAAGATGGGTGAGGACATTATCAGAAAGGAAAGGTGGGTGAGGACATTATCAGAAAGGAAAGATGGGTGAGGACATTATCAGAAAGGAAAGGTGGGTGAGGACATTATCAGAAAGGAAGGTGGGTGAGGACATTATCAGAAAGAAAAGGGGTGAGGACATTATCAGAAAGGGAAGGTGAGTGAGGACATTATCAGAAAGGAAAGGTGGGTGAGGGCATTATGAGAAAGGACAAATGGGTGAAAGCTGCATGAGAAACGACAGATCGATGAAGACGTGTTTTTTTTCGGGGGGGGGGGGGGGGGGGGGGGGGAGATCACACTTTTGTGAGAAAGAATAGACGGATGAGGATGTTAAGAAAGAAAGAAAGAAAGTTTGGCGAGGATATGACATAGGGGAGATGGATAAGGGCATCGTGTGCTGGTTTATAAAACGCATGGTGAGTCAGGAAAAGACGGATCAAGACTGTGAAGGAGGAAAGATGGGCGAGTACACGTAAGAAAAGAAAAAATAGAGGACATGAGAGAGTAAAAAATCCCGAGAACAAAAGGACGGAGGAAAGAAATGGTGACAAAGGAAAGGACTGATGAACACAAAATGGTGACAAAGGAAAGGACTGATGAATACAAAATGGTGACAAAGGAAAGGACTGATGAACACAAAATGGTGACAAAGGAAAGGTCTGATGAACACAAAATGGTGACAAAGGAAATGACTGATGAACACAAAATGGTGACAAAGGAAAGGACTGATGAATACAAAATGGTGACAGAGGAAATGACTGATGAACACAAAATCGTGACAGAGGAAAGGACTGATGAATACAAAATGGTGACAAAGGAAAGGTCTGATGAACACAAAATGGTGACAACGGAAAGGACTGATGTACACAAAATAGTGACAAAGGAAAGGACTGACACAAAATGGTGACAAAGGACTGATGAACACAAAATAGTGACAAGGGAAAGGACTGATGAACAAAAAATGGTGACAAAGGAAAGGACTGGTGTACACAAAATGGTGACAAAGGAAAGGACTGGTGTACACAAAATGGTGATAGAGGAAAGGACCGTTGAACACAAAATGGTGAGAAAGGAAAGGAGTGATGAACACAAAATTGTGAGCATATGGTGAGGAAGCAAAAAATACGAGTACAAGGTAAGAAAGAACAGAGTGTATGAGAACACCACGTGTAAGAAAAGACATAGAGGTTGAGAACATGACAAGGAAGGAAAGAACGAATGAGAGATGTGGTGAGGAATGAAAGAACGGACAAGAGAAGGGGGGGGGGGGGGGGAAAAAGGGCGGATGAGAACGCCACAGACTGAAAACCAAGGAATGGTTAAATGGCATGAGAAAGAAAACGATGGACGAAGACAAAGTGAGAAAACGGAGGATGCGAACATGATAGGAAAGGACGATAAGGACAATGAGAGAAAGGCCAGCGATGACATTTTCAGAAAACAATGGTCGAAGACCGGAAAACAAAGGATGAATCAAGGGGAAGATTTTCCTTCGTATTCCTCTGCTCTCAATGCTTCTCAGAGCTTCGTGGCGTAAGAGATCCATCGGGCGTATATGGACGCAATAAATATTGACAGCGTTTTTAAATGCTTTGGGTGCACACAGTGCCATGAAAATTCAATACAACAGCTTTAACATGTAATGGGAATATGCTCTTGTGCAGATGAAGATGGTAGAAAACGGATTATTGCCAACATATATTGATTTTCTCTTCCCGTTTTAATTTTCTTGCCTTTGGGGAAGGGGCGGAAATCATGCCAAAAGGGATGTTGCAGTTTGCAAGCTATTTTTGTTCTTTACAAGTGGCTGCTCATGAATGACGTGCCATCGTTTTACTTTTCGCCGGTATGGGACAATAACTATTTGAAGTCGCTGCAAGAGAAACGACGCACTGATTTTTACATTACATTTAAGGGTGAATGAACGAGTATCCAACTGACTGATCATTAAACTGCTCGACTGACTGACTGATTGATGGGTGTTTTTTTTTTTTTTATCTCTTCGTTTATCTATAAATCTTCACTATTTTTTTTCTTAAATTTCAGTGATGAATAGTTTTCCTTAAGCGAAGGAAAGAACCAGTTACTAATCTTGTACTGAAATCGGCAAAGAACATATCGAGAAATCACTGTCCAAAAGCACACATGTGCGTGCGTATAAACATACGCGCGCGCACACACACACACGCTCCGCCCCCCCCCCTCCCCCCCCCCCCCCCCCCCCCCCACACACACACACACACTCTGTTCTATATCACCAATGTTGACAGCCGTTAAATTGAATAAGAAACAACAACGCGCGCACGCACTACGCAAACACGCCCGCGCGCGCGCGCACACGCACACACATACTCATACACACACACATTTCTGTTTTACATCACTACTGTCGACAGCCGTTAAAAAATGAATAAGAAACGACAATAACTGTCTACACCCACCCCCCCATCCACACACGCGCACCCACCTACAAACAAATAGTTATGCCCGCACATTACACACACACACACACACACACACACACACACAAGCGCGCGCACTACACACACACGCACGCGTCGTGCTCCACCCCTCCTGCGTGCCCGCATAAGCATACACACGTACACGAGCCTCCCATCCCCGCATGAGCACGAGCACGCACATACACCTACATACACACACGCGTACGCGTGCAGACACACAGGCGCGCGCGTGAGCGTGCACACACACACACACACACGCGCGCGCGCGCGCTTATGTAGAGAGACGTTAAATTTTATAAGAAATGACAAAAACAATAACACACACACACACACACACACACACACTGTGTGATCTATCTTCCAGTAGATTGATGCTAAATTCCAGAAAGAAACACACACACACACACACACACACACACACACAATGAATGATAACCTACCCTCTGGGATACGTGTCCATCACTGTAAACACAGGCATGAGCCGCCGACACCAAGCGATAGTCATACTGTCCCTGGTGTTACGAGCTTGCTCTTCTGCTTAGACGTAGGACCAGCCGTTTTCTCCAGTGAGTAGAACTACCCGTGCAAGTTTCAGAAAGTTACTTAAAGCTAAAAAAAAAAAAAAATACACGTGGGTGAATGAACACAATGCCCGACGTAAATGTCGCTACAAAAAATAAAATAAAATAAAAATGAAAAACTTTTGCGAAAACCACTGACAAAAAAAACTCATTCGTAATTGGTGTCGAGGTAGTAATGGTTCTCCTCCATGTTGCTCCCACCCGGGTGCGTCCACATCTAAAGTGTGCGCATGCTCATACAGCAGAGGGGACAATTGAACTGGGCCACGTGCAGCACGAACAAAACGTCATGATTTGCATCGAAGAATTCTGAACGTCGCTCACAAACTGGTCAACAACTACCCGTTTTAAATTCACTGGCTTATCGTTAATACATAAGCACATGGATGTGTGTGTGTGTGTGTAAATGAAAATCGTGAGTTTTCCCTCTCTCTCTCTCTCTCCTCACACACACACACACACACACACACATGTCGCTACAATAATTAAAAAAAAAAAAAAAAACTTCTGCGAAAACCATTGACAATAAACTCATTAATAACTGGTGTCGAGGTAGTAATGGTTCTTCTCCTCCATGTTGCTCCCACCCGGGTGCGTCCACATCTAAAGTGTGCGCATGCTCATACAGCAGGGGGGACAATTGAACTTGGCCACGTGCAGCACGAACAAAACGCCATGATTTGCATCGAAGAATTCTGAACGTGTGTGTGTGTGTGTGTGTGTCTGTGTGAGTGCAGAGAAAGCTTCTTTTACACACATGCGCAGGCACGCGCGTACACTATACCAGTATACGTTCGAAGGGAGACAGCATGTCAGGTCTTGTTTGTAATTTTATAGTTTACAGTGCTCGTAGTGCTGATCTAGAATCAGCTCAAAAAGAGGTGTCATTCAAAAGAAAACTTCCTACGTAATTTAAAACCACCAGAACTGACACAAGTTCTGCAATAAAACTGAAACGTTTGGTTCAAGTAATTGCGCTTTTCAGTTTACAGTTCTGGTACTAAATTGCTGAAAATGTCTTTATTAGACTCCATCTGTATATATTTTTCAAATGATTTGAATTCTTGTCCTCAGTATGGGTTTTAACATGACTTGTTGATAGCTTTATATTTACTGCCTTTTTCAAGTATGTATGGCGCTATCAAATTTAACTCTTTGAAGCTCTCAAACCAGCAACTGGAAAGAAAGATGGTCTAGCATGTGGAGGATCTTTGGTAAATTCAACACTAGAATCTCTCATAACATCAGAAATGTAGTTTGCCTGAGTAACCTGAATTGAAATGGACTTTGCTCGTTTTTGATAATCAATGTCTGGTCCCGTTTGATATTTCAGGATGCTTACTATTCGCAACTATGTTCTTTTTTTTTACAAAGAATTTTGTACAGGTAACTTTCCTGCTTTTATCTAGGGGTAGAACCTGAGTTTCATTGTAAGTATGAACACACGGGAGACCTAAGGCAAATGTTAACCTTTACATTTGCATATCTGAAGCTTATTGAGTTTACGGCGATGGGTGAGCGTTGATGAATCGTGTTCCCAAGGCTGCTTGTGGTTGATTTTTTTTTAAGTTTACATTTTTCTAGAGCTTTTGCTAAAAAGCATTGTCAGTGCCAGTGATTTGACTCCTCAATTATGTCTGTGGCAGAAATCTGGCTCATTACCACGCTGTCAACACTATAGTAATTTGGCTCAGTGTTCCATTAATGCGGGTGACCTGGCTAATGTCTGTTGTTCGTCGAGACGACGAAGACCATCTAGTCATCCTGGGATCGGGGGTGAGTGCGTAGATGGCTGGTCAGGCCGACCTGCGCCCGGAAAGATCTATCACAGTACGGACAGGGGATAGTGGTAGCATCTGGAGATCTGTTGACACTGGTCTTCCTGATCATCCTGCGCTGCTCAGCTGCAGCAATTCGGTTACTTTCACAGGTCTCTGCACCTTTGCGGACAACTGATCGTTTCTGTCCTGGGCAGTCTGCTCCCATGTTGTGTGGCTGATGTTGAAGGCCTTCAGGGAGGATTTGAGGCTGTCTTTAAAACGCTTCCTCTGGCCTCCATGAGAGCGTTTGCCCTGTTGCAGTTCGCCAAACAATAGTTTCTTTTGGCAGCCGATGGTCTGGCATGCGAACCACGTGACCTGCCCAGCGAAGCTGTGACTGCATCAGGATAGTGAAGGATGGTTACCACGCTGTCAACGCTATAGTAATTTGGCTCAGTGTTCCATTATGCGGGTGACCCTGCTAACAAACCATCTGTCAAAGCCAGTGGTTTGGTGTAGTCATCTGTCACTGTGAGCGATTTCGCTGATAGCTTTCTGTCAGTGCTAGTGATTTAGCTTGTCACTATGTAGTCATAACCGATTCAACGCCCATCTTGCGCAATAATTTGACGAGATAAGTGACTGCTCGTTCTTCATTTTTGTTGTCCTTAGTATTGTTTATCTTCCCTGAAGACGACCTAAGAGGGCGAAACGCGTCGCGTTTTGTCTTGTGATTCGTTTGTTCATGTTCGGCGGGCATGGTAATGAAACTTTTTCAGATTTGTTGAAGATTTTCGCTTGCAGTCTGCCCACTTTGCAAC
>JADBJO010003753.1:170000-172500 GCA_016801955.1 Conus betulinus
ACATCAAAGGAACGGGGCTATTTGGGGGAGACCACCTAGCGCAAAGGTAGGGGTCACGGGTGAGTGCAAAGGCCTGAAATGTGATGTCAATTGAGGTGAAGGTCATGTATTTGAAGATTGTGAATGATGTCATCAAAGGAAATTAAAAAAAAAGTGATGATTGGGGGGTTGCTCCTTTGATCAATTATCAGTTTCATATCAAATGCTGGCTCAAAAACGTATGCTAGGCCTTAAAACGCTTACATGGCTTATACAGCAATTAAGAGCAAAATTCTACTTGCGGCGCGTGGCCGGCTCTCTACTGTGGTGGTGCCTGTTCGGCTCCGTTCCTGGCAGGACACCACAGAGTTAGTTACCCCCCCCCCCCCCCCCCCCCCCCCCCCCCCCCCCCCCCCCCTGCCGACCCAGCCTGGTCAAGTGCTGCTTTCCGGAGTGCTCCGCCATGTCCATCCCACGACCGTCGCCATGCGCTCAACGAACTCAAGACTCTTGAGAAGAACTCTGACATGGCTGTGGAGGCCTCATCCTGACTGAGGTGACCACGAGACTAGGCCACGACGGTTCACAGACTCTGAGACATGCTTAATGACGATTATTGAGAATGCCCCAAATGATGCTATGGAATTCCATCGGGGGGCTGATACTACAGAACGTGGCTTTACGATATATTCCTTTCATGATGTGGGATTAAGCAGGCCCGAGGGGCATGCTGGCCGGGGAAGCTGAACAGTACATTCAGAGACGTATTGATTGGGGGGATCATATTCACTACAAGCTCGCATACGCTACACATATTCTACAGACAACAGTGTAAAAGCGAAATCAGAATACAAAACATTTTAAGTACACGCACGCAAGCACGCACGCACGCACGCACGCACGCGCATCCCCCCTCTCCCCACAGACTCATAAATCAACTTTGTGGAAAAATGCAAAATGAAATAAATCTAAAAAAGCTTCTCTACAGTAAAATTGGGGAAAAAATCAACTACATCAACAACAACAAAGCAAAAAAAAACTTTACAGCTGTTTCTATATCCGCTGCGTCTGGCGAGTTTTTGTTTGTTCCTTTTTTTTTCTCTCATATAGTTTATCCCCCCCCCCCCCCCCCCCCCCCCCCCCCACCTCTTGGTACAAGGGTGAGAGGTCTCTCCTGGAATCAGCCCTTGGCTGACCGTTAAAGGTGGCGGAACCTCTCTTTGCATACTCTGAAGTTCTTCACGTGTATGCGACCATGAAAAGCCACACAGCTGTCTCACACCAGCACGTTGCCACGCACTACATGGTATTGAAAAGATTCCATCTCATTTCTCCCTCCCTCCCCTTGTCCTTTCCTTGTGTGTTCTGTGTAGTCTGTGTCGTCATTTCTGCTGGGCGGTTCAGTGTCCTAAGCAGCAGTCGTTCGGAGTTACGGGCGTGTACTTCTTCCATCATGGAAGCAAGAGTTACCGTACCTTTTCGTTACCTTTCACCTTAGTTACTTATTCATCCAGCCAGCGGTAGATCCTGCGCACGGTAGTCCGGTAGATCAGCAGATGTGGTGTAACGTATACGGACTAGTTCGCATGCACTACAATGACACTTCCTTGATGAAACTGAAACTGACTACGACCTTTGACCAATGACCTTGACTTTACAAGGGAGTCGTGCCTTCATGAATACTCGCCACTGTAAAACGTCTTACAAAATAATTACTGGAGACAAGATGGACTCTTTGTTGCTTTGACAAGTTGGTATAGCGTCATAGTGTGACTTCCCACTTGACCTTTGAACTTCACTTCCAGTAACTTCATGAATTTGACGGTCGGTAAGGTCACATTAATATGTACTATTCTGTCACGTTTGCTTCCCCCCCCCCCCCCCCCCCCCCACCACCACTGGCATAATCACAGAAAACGGTAACAAAGTTCATCCCAAACACACACAAAGACAGACAAGCTAACACATGAACAACAGAGGAGAGTAATAACACAGAGTGAATTTGTTTAACCAAATGAGTTAAGAGGTATGTGGTTTGCTAGGTATCTCCCGTTTAAATTTCAGTATTGAAAGTTATGAAATGCTTGATGCAAAACTTTTGGTAGATTTTGCACAACTCACAAGGATAGTACATTGAATGGTTTTTTTTTTTTTTTTTCGGAAGCTACACACGGCCACGTTTGATAAACAATACAATGTGAAAGTTTCTACGACATACCTCATCATGGGTCACGATCTGTAGCTGTCTAGTAAAGCATCACTCCTTATTTAATGCTAGCTGTGATGATATTTTCAAATTATAAACTGTAATAGTCCCCCCCCCAAAAAAAAAAAAAATAATAATAATGATGGATAGGACAAGCTTTGGTTTATTCAAAGTAAACAGTAGAAAAGGCAAATAAGCGCCCGTTCACTTAGAAATAAAAAGAACGTGAAAGAAAACTTGAGTCAACTTTCCTGACCTCTCTCGTTCCTGCCTCTCCCTCCACAATAAAAAAAAAGGGGGGAAAGCATAGGGTTC
>JADBJO010003753.1:175000-185000 GCA_016801955.1 Conus betulinus
AAATTAGTACAATAATGGATTTTGACCAATCTGTTGGAAACTTTCCACCGTCAAATAATAATTTTGTTGTACAAAGCGTCACAAAAATCGATAACAGAGTCTTTTGCGTTCTTTAACATGTAACTGAGTATTTTTGTGTGTTCCTGGATTTGTCCATCTTTAAGATTTCTCATACAGGTTTTAGCTTCTTCTGCTGTTATGGGATAATTAAATAAGAGTTCCTTTAACATTGCTTCAATTTCAATTTATTCCATATCTGTAGCCCCCTAAATATTATCAAATAAAGTGAATACATTATGGAAGCGATCATGATGGAATTTCATCATAAATACCGGACTTTCTGTTGACTGATCTAATGGTCGCCCAAAACAGCTTTGGGCCGTTATAAAATGCAATTTCATTTCGTCAGATTTCAATTTTTCTGTTCTCGTAGCGAAATATATTCTTTTCTTTCTTCGGTATAAGTGTTTCCCTTTTCTGATTTCCCTCAGGTTGTTTTAGCTCTTCGGAAGTTTTGTAACAGTCTTTTGACCAATCTTTTCTTTTCATCACGTTCATTATCAAACCACTCATTAGTTACTTTTTTTTTTTTACTTTCTTCCATTTATCCTGATAATACAGGCAGCAGCTCCACACAGGGATTCACAAAGAGGTCTATAGCTTTGTCCACGTCCTCAACCAGACTGTTTGTACCTGTAATAATACAATGGAATTAACTTGTCTTTATAAGTTTGTAAATTTTCCTCTGACCATACAATACGTTCCTCACCTTGTTGGAGAGTAACAAACACACCCATTCTCTTCACGTAGGAACCATTCTGTACAACTCACTTTGTTGTTTTGCGCCGGCATACGATGACGACGATGACGACAATGAAGGCGATGACGACAACGATGGCCACCACCACGGCAACAATGACAATGATAGTTTCTCGATCATCCTTTGGTTTGCCTGTCACACACAACACATGCACCCAAGTAGAACATGATCTTTTCGTCATTTCTTTTTGCTGGACCGCTTTCTTATAATGACGTGGAGTGTTGATGATGTGGTAAGCAAGCCTACTAAGGAAGCGATGAGGTCAAAAAATTGGCCTGGGAAGCGGAGTAGTTGTATGTACATTCCTTTATTGTCGTTTAGAGCTCAGCCGACCACGATGAATAATTATATAAAGTTGAAAACATCCACACGTGAAGCGAAGTAGTTCATATATCCATCCACACACACACACACACACGCGCGCGCGCGCGCGCGCGCGCAGAAAGACAGGGAGGGAGACAGAAAGAGAGAGGTAATCTTAGAAACAATGACTTCATACGTCCACCTTGAAACGCGTACAGTGGTCATTAATTCACGGGCTTAGTAAAGACAAGTACATAACGCACCCTCCTAGAAAGGAAAGTTCATCAGCCTAAAAAAAGGAAGTTATTAATACAGCCGTTTTAGAAGAGAAATAGTTAACACATCTACCTAGTTAGCGAAATACAGTGTAAACATTTATCCTGGAAGCCAAGTAGTTAACGCATCGTCCTAGAAAACGAAGTGGTTTACACATGCACGTAGGAAGCGAAGCGGTTAACACATCGACGTAGGAAGCGAAGTGGTTAACACATCGACGTAGGAAGCGAAGTGGTTAACACATCGACGTAGGAAGCGAAGCGGTTAACACATCGACGTAGGAAGTGAAGTGGTTAACACATCGAAGTAGGAAGCGAAGTGGTTAACACATCCACGCAGGAAACGATGTGGTTCTTACATGCATGTGTAGGAAGGGTAGTGGTTAACATGTCCACGTAAGAAGCAAAGTGGTTGACACATGCACGCAGGATGGGAAGTGGTTAATACATGCACGTAGATAGCCAAGTGGATAACACATGCACGTAGGAAGGGAAGTAGTAAACACATGCACATAGGAAGGGAAGTGGTTAATACATGCATGTAGGAAGCGAAGTTGTTAATACATGCACGCAGGAAGGGAAGCGGTCAACACAGGCACGCAGGAAGAGAAGTGGTCAACCACGTCCATCTAGCAAGCGAGACGGTCAGCGCATCCAGCTTTGGAACCAAGTAGTTCACACATCTGGCAAAGAAGCCAAGGGGTTTAAACTTTCCTCTGAGAACGGGAAAATTCACACCTCTGCGCAGAGGGTACCACAGTCATCTAGAAAGCAAAGTTTTTAACGCATTCGTCTGGATGTGGAATGGAAACCTTGGAATGGAATCATATAGATAAGCACGTCTAAAAGTATAAATTTCAACTGGTATTTCACCGTGTTGATTTAGTGCTGTTTGGAAGCATATGGGAGTAGAATGCACTATGTGACACACTGTTATGTAAAGAATGGTACGTATCACGGGATGGAGCATATAGTGCACACAACGGAGCGCATGATGAGTAAGATTTCTAAGCGTAGGACGAAAAGCGTTACGTGAAACACTACATAATGTACAGAACGGAATGCATTCTCCGGAAGACTATTGAATACAGAACAGAGTACACTGTGAGAAAAGCTTTATAGCATATAGGACGTGGTACATTTCTTGAAGGATACATTGAGAAGATATCTGTTAAAATTCACTCTAAAAGATAAGAGAAAAGACAGTATTCTTGCGCCACGAAACGAATAAAAAACAAAACAAAACAAACACAATGTATTTCAACCTATTTGGTCTCCATCAGGCAAGTCGAATAACATTCAAGACAAACAGAACAAAGGACGACCAGACAGTCTCTTATCTCGATAACATTCAAGACAAACAGAACAAAGGACGACCAGACAGTCTCTTACATCGTTGATCTATCTGGGTGCAGAAAAACTACAGAATGGAACCGAGGTTCATGGACAGACAAAATGGGTTAAAATAGTAATAACGATGGAAACAAAATAAAGAAAACCATCATCATTATCATGATAACAACAACAACAACAACAACAACAATAATAATAATAATATAATAATAATAATAATAAAGAAGAAGAAGAAGAATATAACAATAGCAACAACAACAACAACAACAACAACAACAATAATAATAATAATAATAATAATAATAATAATAATAATAATAATAATAATAATGGCAGCGTGATCATATTTTTTATGCTAACATGATAATGATGAAAACTGTAGAATCAATGATAACAATACTTGCAGAAGACGAGAAAATGGGACGAACGAGGGCATAATTACACTTATATGATGATGATGATGATGATAATAATGATAATAGTAAATAATATGATAGCATGATGGCACTGCAATAAGTCAACAACAACAACAACAACAATAATGATAATAATAATAATAGTAATAATAATAATAATATGATGATGATTATGATGATGATGATGATGATGATGGTGGTGGTGGTGGTGGTGGCACTGTACTGAGACAACAAAACCCTGTGGACAACACAAAAACACTGTGAAACCACAGTACAATGACGACACGCCACACGGTACAACATAATACTGAAACAACATAACAATAATGCAAAACAGCAAAAAGAAAATAAGATACCGGTTGTGCTCTCCGTTGATGTCGGCAGCGTAACTGTGGACCCTGTTGACACTGACGTGGCGGTGATGGTGAGACTGTTGTGGAGACGGTGGTGGTGTTCTCGAAGGGAACGCATTGGTGCTGATTCCATAGAGGCAACGCTGTTGTTCTGCCGCAGCGAACTTCCACCAGTGCTTCCTCTGTGGCTGAACCCAGGCAGGTACACGTCATTGTCATAACATGGTCTTGATCGAAGAAAGCTGTCATGACTGCTGTGTTGAGCAATAGTTGTCAATTGTGTGTATATATAAAAGAAACGATAATCACGATCTTTCCGGAGTTGTACTGTCTTCAGCTGTCAGTGGAACAGCATCGAGTGAGGCTGCGGGATGCATACGGCAATTGCATGACGGTGGTGTTTTTTTCGCCGGTGGTGGTCTCTGCAGTTATGAAATGTGGGCTGGTACACCCTTGGGAACGCTCAGGTGGAGGTTCTGTCGTGTCGCATCCAGTGGCCATTACACAAACGGCATCTGCCAGGGAGCAATCATGTCCCTTGACGTCTCAATGGAATGCCCCGTGTGTGCCTGCACCCTATGTGAACACAGCACAGGCTTCCAGCTGTGGTGCAGATTTGTTCCTAGCTGGTTTGTTCGGTAGTTGAGGACAGTTCTTCTCTGCGTCCCACCCCACACCTTCGGGTGTATCTTTTTCTCTTTCTTCTTTCTTTCCAGATATAATATCTCCGTGCCTCTAATTATCTAGCTTCCTTCAGCTCATTAGCTACACTTTCCACCGACTTGTGTAGGCTTCTTCCGTTCTTGCTTTATGGCTGTGTAGCGTGCGCGTGTGTGTGTGCGCGTGCGTGCGTGCGTGTGTGCGTGCGCGCACGCGCTTGTGTGTGTGTGTATGTTTGAGTGTGTGCTCATGTATGCATACGCAGCCTCTGACTATACGCACATACATGTAACTAAAACAGGTGTTCGCGTATTACAAGCGTGAATGGATTCCGAAAAAAAAAAAATGTCTTACCTTCAATCTTGAACAGTATCTTCCCCTTGTTGTTGCCAGGTTGTAGATGGAGTTGGAAATTTACAACGTTGGACTGAGACTGGAATATTATGCTTCTGTTCTTTGTTGGTACTTCATCAATCTGCAAAACACACACACTGTGACTTCGTTTTAGACGTAGTTGGAAATTCACAACGTTGGATTGAGACTAGAATATTGCACTTTTGTTCTTTGTCATACATTTTAAATCTGCAACACACACACACACACACACACACACACACACACACGCACGCACGCACGCACACACACACACACACACACACACACACACACACACACACACACACACGCGCGCGCGCGCGCGCGCGCGCATGCGCGCAAATGTATTCTAATTCGGTAAATATTATTGCCAAGGTAGTGCGGCATACTGTTTTTCTTAACTGCGTCCATTCATACAGCATTACAACATTGTATGCATGTAAAGGTTAAAACCAACAAACTACAGGTCGTCTGAGAGAAAGCGACCGTCTAAGAAGGAAACTTCCTCTCTGTAAAGATTTGTATTCATCATTGCTGTGAGAGAATAAAACGAAGCTAGAATCAATTTTATATTAGAATAATCTAGAAACCGACATAATTTCATGCAATATTCACTCCCCTTCCCTTCTCGTCATCTAGGCAACACATCTGCATCATCAAGTAAATATACGTCACACGTGAACAATTCTTTTATACATCAAACCTCAAAGTAAATCAATCTAAACCAGCCAACGACAAGGCAGGCTCGGTTTACTTTTGCACAGAAATAAGTCCTTCCATTTAGCCTACATCCTCCATGAAAAAAAAAAAAATCGAAGCAACGAGTGAAAAACTGAGTGACTGATGCTTGACTAACGATACAGGGAAAACGAAAGATTAGCTCCATCAGGTAGCTCTTCCGTTGGCTCTACCTAGGTAGGCAGCCTGCTGTGTAAACGACAGTGTGGACTGTCGAGCGTTTAGAATTTGGTCGGTAACCGATGATAGGCGTTCTGAAAGTAGTCTCACTCCATCAATACCTCATTAGAAGTCCCGTTATCAAAGTCCCGCTCCATTCATACCTCATTAGAAGTCCCGTTTTTAACAAAGAAGTCGCACTTCATCAATAATTCATGATAAGTCCCGTTACACTAAAATAAGTCCCACTCCATTAATACCTCATTAGAAGTCCCGTTCTAATAAAAGAAGTCTCATTCCATCAATACCTCATTAGAAGTCCCATTATACTAAAGAAGTCTCACTCCATCAATACATTAGTAGAACTCCTGTTATAACAAAAGAAGTCTCACTCAATCAATACATTAGAAGTCCCGTTATAACAAAAGAAGTCTCACTCCATCAATACGTTAGTAGAACTCCTGTTATAACCAAAAAGTCTCACTCACTCAATACCTCACTAGAAATCTGTTATAATAAAAGAAGTCTCACTCCATCAATACCTCAGCACAAATCCTGTTATAATAAAAGAAGTC
The DNA here is from genome assembly GCA_016801955.1 of Conus betulinus. Taxonomy (NCBI): domain Eukaryota; kingdom Metazoa; phylum Mollusca; class Gastropoda; order Neogastropoda; family Conidae; genus Conus; species Conus betulinus. Next base: position 181,028 of record JADBJO010003753.1, read on the forward strand.
TCACTCCATCAATACCTCACTAGAAATCTGTTTATAATAAAGAAGTCGCACTCCATCAGTGCCTCAGTAGAAATCCTGTATATGATAAAAGACCACTCCATCAGATCAATACTTTATTAGAAGTCCTGATTTAACAAAAGAAGTCGCACTCCATAGATAACAAAAGAAGTCTTATTCCATCAATACCTCATTACAAGTCCCGTTATAATAAGCAAAGTGTTACTCTATCAATATCTCATTAGAAGTCCCGTTATAATAAAAGAAATCTCACTCGATCAGTACCTCAGTAGAAGTCCCGTTATAATAAAAGAAGTCTCACTACATCAATACCCATTATAAGTCCCGTTAAAATAAAATGAATTCCCACTCCATCAATACATATGAAGTCCCGTTATAATAAAAGAAGTATCACTCCATCAATATCTTATTAGAAGTCCCGTTACAATAAAAAAAAATCTCACTCAGTTTGTACCTCAGAAGTCCCGTAATAACGAAAGAAGTCGCAATCTATCAACACTTCATTAGAAATCCCGTTATAATAAAACAAGTCTCACCCCATCAATACCTCTGTAGATATCTGTTATAATAAAGGAAGTCTCACTCCATCAATATCTCATTAGAAGTCCCGTTATGATAAAACAGGTCTCAATCCATCAGTACCTCAGTAGGAATCCTATTATAAGAAAAGAAGACTAATTCCATCACTACTTTATTAGAAGTTCCGTTATAACAAAAGAAGTTGCTCCATCAATACTACATTAGAAGTCCTGTTATAATAAAAGAAGTCTCACTCCATCAATACCTCTGTAGAAATCTGTTATAATAAAAGAAGTCTCACTCCATCAATATCCCATGAGAAGTTCCGTTATAATAAAACAATTCTCACTCCATCAATATCTCATTAGAAGTCCCGTTATGATAAAACAAGTCTCACTCTTTCAATATCTTATCAGAAGTCCCGTTATGATGAAACAAGTCTCACTCCATCAATACCTCAGTAGAAATCCTGTTATAATAAAAGAAGTCTCACTCCATCAATATCCCATGAGAAGTCCCGTTATGATAAAACAATTCTCACTCCATCAATATCTCATTAGAAGTCCCCGTTATGATGAAACAAATCTCACTCCATCAATACCTCAGTAGAAATCCTGTTTATAATAAAAAAAAAAAAAAAAAAAAAAAAAGACTCACTCCATCACTACTTCGTAACAAGTTCCGTTATAATGAAACAAGTCTCACTCCATCAATACCTCATTGGAAGAGCAGTTGAGGTTCACGTTCACAGAGCTGTTGTCCCCGTCCTCAATGCTCAGGCTCTCCAGACACTCCTTGCCGCCGTCAGGGCCTGAGGTTTCAAACAGCTCCAGCAGCAAGGCGGTCAAGAGCAGCTGGTGCCCACAGGTGGTGCTGATCACACAGGAGCAGTGGGGGTGGCCTCGGTGCCGCCGAAGTGGTGCAGGTTTCTCTCCAGGAACACCTGTGAGCCTCGGATGGTGTTGCCCCGCGTCGCAGATGTCGCTCACCAGGCCGACTGCGAGGGTGCAAAGGGATATCGTTCACGACTTTTTTTTTTTTTTTTTAATGTATGGTGAAGTTCAAAGCCATGCTGTCGGTTTTTTTGTTGTTGCTTTTTTGTTTGTTTGTTTGCTTGCTTGCTTGCCAAGGAATATCGTTCACGCTTTTTGAAACGCGTGGTGAAGAATTTCAAAGCCATCCGTTCAGTTTTCTATTTGTTGTTTTGTTTTTTTGCTTTTGGTGATGCAAACTATAGCACAAAGCACCGTTGAAGGCTTCTTGCTTTGCCAAAGACAAACAAGGAATCCTAGAACCCATGAACAAAATGAAGATTTATGACATAATACAGTGGTGCTGTCGCAGAGAGAGAGAGAGAGAGAGAGAGAGAGAGGGGGGGGGGGGGCTCAACAGAGTGAAAGGGTTAGAGACAGACAGACAGACTCAGAGAGACAGAGAGAGAGAGAGAGAGAGAGAGAGAGAGAGAGAGAGAGAGAGAGAGAGAGAGAGAGAGAGAGAGAGAGAGAGAGAGAGAGAGAGAGAGAGAGATTGCTATTAAAATAGGCCCACATGAATTGTTCACAGATGCACGTGTCCATGTGTATACATACCTCGATGGTGGATAAGGTTTTGGGGTGTATACGTTATACTCTATATGTTATGTTATAAATATGGGAGTGGGTGTAGAGAGAGAGGGATGGAGGACAGGTTTGGTAATGGAAAAGAGTGGGCGAAGAGCTGGAATGACTGAAACTAAAAAAAAATCATCGGTGGGAATTGAGTCCATCAGGAATTCTGGTGCACAGGGCAACACAGAATACTCCCTCACACCACCCACATGCTGTCTAGCACTGAACACTCCTTTACACACCACCCACATGATGTCCTGCAAAGAACACTCCTTTACACCCCACCCACATGATGTCCTGCAAAGAACACTCCTTTACACCCCACTCACATGCTGTCCAGCACAGAACACTCCTTTACACACCTCACTCACATGCTGTCTAGCACAGAACACTCCTTTACACCCCACTCACATGCTGTCCAGCACAGAACACTCCTTTACACCTCACTCACATGCTGTCCAGCACAGAACACTCCTTTACACCCCACTCACATGCTGTCCAGCACAGAACACTCCTTTACACCTCACTCACATGCTGTCTAGCACAGAACACTCCTTTACACCCCACTCACATGCTGTCGAGCACAGGACACTCCTTTACACCCCACCCACATGCTGTCTAGCACAGAACACTCCTTTACATCCACCCACATGCTGTCTAGCACTGAACACTCCTTTACACCCCACCCACATGTTGTCTACCACAGAACACCCCTTTACATCCACCCACATGCTGTCTACCACAGAACACTCCTTTACACCCACCCACATGCTGTCTAGCAGTGAACACTCCTTTACACCCCACCCACATGCTGTCCTGCACAGAACACTCCTTTACACCCCACCCACATGCTGTCTAGCACAGAATCCCCCTTTACATCCACCCACATGCTGTCTAGCACAGAACACTCTCTTTACACCCCACCTACATGCTGCCTAGCACAGAACACCCCTTTATATCCAACCACATGCTGTCTACCACAGAACATCCCTTTACACCCCACCTACATGCTGTCTACCACAGAACACTCCCTTTACACCCCACCCACATGCTGTCTAGCACAGGACACTCCTTTACACCCCACCCACATGCTGTCTACCACAGAACACTCCTTTACACCCCACCCACATGCTGTCTAGCACAGAACACTCCTTTACACCCCACCCACATGCTGTCTAGCACAGGACACTCCTTTACACCCCACCCACATGCTGTCTAGCACAGGACACTCCTTTACACCCCCACCCATATGCTGTCTAGCACAGAACACTTTTTTTTTCGATTGATGTACGATTTATGTTCAAAATAAAAACACTTAAATTTTTTCTTGCTTCGAGGCAACTTATATTTACCTATCTTCCATGGAAACATATTTTATTTCTGATCTACAATCTGATCTTATGATCGGAGAGCGTTTGATGTCTTTCGTTCTTCAAAAGTTATCTTCTCTTGGAATGGCTGAAAAATCGTAAGTAAGTTTTCTTTTTTACTCCACTTCTCCACATTTCTTTTTCTTTTTTTTTTTTTCTTTTTTTTTTTTTTTTTTTTTTTCTTTTTTCTTTTAGTCTATTGCAAATCTTCAGAACATCCTCAAACATACTTCTTATTTGTGATAAAGAAGATCAGCAGTCAAGAATCAATTTCATCATCATACAAGAGAGACATCAAAGAGATACATATACTGACTCACGAGAATTCCATCGTTTCTGCTACTACACAAAATGCGTCACACACCACCACCAGCAACACGAGTTCCACTACCATCACCACCACCATTACCAATCCCTTCTCCCATTCCCAGCCTTCCCCTGCCCCCACCATCCCCCCAC
>JADBJO010003753.1:190000-195000 GCA_016801955.1 Conus betulinus
AGGCGCTGCCTTCTGGAAGGTGTAACACTAAATATTACTTCACTGCACTGTGACGTATGTTACGACGTCACTGATATTCATCATCACACCCTCTCCAAAATAAGAACTGCCATGGCACCGTTCATATGCTGTCAGTGAAGAAATGCGACAGATGCACGATGACGGGAAGACCGATGACTGCATGTCAGACCCGAGGATACTCTGGTCACCTCTGCATCCAGCGTGTACACGGCTCTCACTGAACGCCCTAGGCTTTGCCTGCACTGGGAAAACGGAGGAGGAGGGGGAGGGGGTAGGAGGGGGCACGGGTATGTAATGTAACGACTTTTGACACGTATCTTGGGCAACTTGTACCAATCCAAAACTAACTTTGCCATTTTCTTCAGTCGATGTGTGACGACGAATGAGATCTGAATTGTCAACTTCACGCCACATAAATCGGTGGAAAGTAGTTTCAGTCGTTCACAATGAAGAAATACATGAACTAGAGTTGCATCAGAACCATACATGCACGTTACTTTTTAAAAACTAAAATCGGTTCTAAAAGCATCCGATCGAAATGTATAGGCTGTACATGTGCTAAGTTTATTTTCATTGGTACTGTTAATTATGTAACACGATATAGGACTCGTCTTCTTTTTAGAGAGTGATTCACCTGTTATCAATATGATTCCGACTGGATTTTTTTCCAATAAGTTTTAAAAGAAAATTAAAGAAAATCCGCCAGTTAGTAAAGACAAACAAATAACAGGACAAAGACACGACGCACTTCGACCTCTTGGGTCTTCTTCAGGCACGATAAACAACATTCAAGACAATGAAAACAAAGAACGAGCAATCACTCATCTTCTCAAAGAACACCTAAGAGGTCGATGCGCGTCGTGCTTTATCTTGTAATTGGTTTGTCGATGTTAACTGGCGGGACTGACTTTCAAAACTCATTTGTGAGATCTAGTTGCAACGTGAGGCGACTGCAGGTGGAAATGTAAACAAATTTTTGAAAAGTATTTCGAAGGCTCCGCCGAAAAACGCAGACAAAACGATACACAAGGCAAAACACGACGCGTTTCGAAAATGACCTAACAGGTCGAAACGCACATCGTGTTTTGTCTTGTGATTAGGTTGTGTACGTTTTTCGGCGGAGCCTTATAAATACTTTTCAAAACTTATTTGTGAGTATATTCGTGACAATGTGTTCGTCCACCCAACCGTCACAGACTCTACCTACCTGTCACACCGAGCAGCAGTGAACCCGTGTGGCTGGCCGTGATGAGAAGGCGGAAATTCACAACGCTGGACGAGCTCTGCACCACCCCTCCCTCTCCCCCAGGCCGGTTCAGGGATGCCAGGACACCCGTGGTGCAGTTCAGACTGGTCAGGACGGAGAGCTAGGGTCACCTTCCGTCAGTTCCACCGTTTCTGTGCAGGTTTCGCTGTCTGTGGGATCTGTTTGTAAATCCACCTCCAGCATCTGCCGCACAAAATGTCGAGACAGAAAAAGAAATGCGTGAGTAATCAATTCCTTCTGTCGTTTGAGACGACAACGTTTGGTGGATTAGAATGTGAATGAGATTATAGAGGAGAAGAGAAGCAAGAACAACAACCACAACAACACACCCTTCTCATTCTAGGTCAACTAGAAGGGACACACACACACACACACACACACACACACACACACACACACACGCACACACACACACACACACACACACACATACACACGCGCGCGCGCGCGCGCGCGACTAAGCAATTATTGTCGTCAGTATGGGGGCTTAGTAGGTGATATCCTGCTTATGTTGGATCAGAAGAGACACCACTGAACATCACCGAAGTGACTCGACAGCAGTGCAGTGCAGTGTCTCTCCGGTGGGTTGCCTCTTGACGACTTGACATTGACTACTTCCTGTGGATTGCCGGTGCCGGGGCTGCGGCAGGCTAGGCTGGGCTGCAACTGCAGACAGGGGGTCGGAATGAGAGGCGTGGGTGCAATGCCACTGACGTGGCACAGATGATGGGACAGCAAAGGAAAAAAAAAAAAAAAAGAAAAAGAAGAACCAAGATGCAAAGCATATAAACGTACTCTCAGTCAATCCTGAATACGCGTGAGATATTCATATAAAAGAGGAAAAACGGTCTTGGGCTGGTATAGCCGTTAGTAATGGCTATTCTGGTAAACATCGGCCATCATCTGTAACCTATAATGAATATATACTTACCAAGTTTTCAGAAAGATCGGCCAAGTACTTTCTGAGATTTTCCATAAAGAAGAAAACCATTACGGGCCGTTAGTAACGGCTATAACGATAAACTAAAACATTGGGCATCATCCATGACCCATAATGAACATACCTACAAATTTTCAGAAATATTGGCCACATACTTTCTAAGATATTTCATAAAGTAGAAAAAACCGTTATGGATCGTTATAGCCGTTGGTAACGGCTATCACGGTAAACTAAAACGTCGGACATCATCCGTGACCCATAATGAACATACCTACAAATTTTCAGAGAGATCGGCCACATACTTTCTAAGACATTCAATAAAAAAAAAAGAAAAAACCGTTATGGGCCGTTATAGCCGTTAGTAACGGAAAGAACGGTAAACTAAAACATCGGGCATCATCCGTGACCAATAACGAACATACCTACAAACTTTCAAAAAGATCGGCCAGGAACTTTCTGAGATACTCCATAAGAAAGAAGAACCGTTATGGGCCGTTATGGCCGTTAGTGATCATCTGTGACCCATAATAAACATACCTACAAATTTTCAGAAAGATCGGCCCTGTAGTTTTGTCTGGAGCGACCACGGACGGACGTACACACACACACACACACACACACACACACACACACGCACGCACGCACACGCACACACAGCATTTCTTCGTTCCCATTCTAAAGTACCCCCTGTTCTGTAAGAACTGGGTGTACAAAAAATAAAGAAAAACAAGATGCAAAGCATATAATCGTACTCCCAGTTTGTCGTGAATACGACGTCACAATCAGACATGCGTCATAATGTATTTCGTCACTTCGGCTAATGACGCAAAGAAGCTTTGACGTCATTTTTGTTTGCGTTATCATTTTCCGGATATTCCATAAAGAATAAAAAACCGTTTTGGGTCGTTATAGCCGTAAGTAACGGCTATTCTGGTAAAATAAAACATTGGGCATCATCCGTGACCCATAATGAACATACCTACAAATTTTCAGAAAGATCGGCCCGGAAGTTTTGTCTGGAGCGAGTGGAATACATTTTGACCACGGACAGACAGACAGACTGACAGACAGGATTTCTTCGTTCCCATGGTAAAGTACTCCAGGTTCTATAAGAACTGGGAGTACAAAAAGGAAACCAGAAGCGGACCTCAAAGACCAGGGCCTGCTGACAATCAGTCCTGACCACGCAGGAACAGGTCTTATTCGAGTGGTCCTGTTTGTCATCGTAGAAGTTGGACTCCAGGAACAAAGCAGACTCGGTCTGTGTGACGCTGCTGTCACACACGTCAATCAGCAGGTCATCTGCAACAGTCAACATAAGAATTCGTTGTTGTTGCTGCAAAAAACAACAACAACAACAACAAAACTAGCATGAAACCTCCTGCCGTCATCTGGTAAATTTTCAGTCATGTCATCGAAGGTAAGGTAATGTTGCTTATAGCCCAGCCGACCTCAAAGGACCATATCAGGGCTATTGCGTTCAAGTCAACTCACAGGTCATATATGTATATATAATGAGTTAAAAAGAAAAAAAAAAAAAAGAAAGAAAAAACCTCATTCACACAACCCCCTTAAAACCCACCCTCTAAAAAACACACCGGACACTTCATGAAAACTTTCCTCCGTAAAAGTCCCAGATCAGATGAAAAAAATGTTAATCTCCCTCAGAAATTCAAAGATCACATCAAAGTGGTCTGGACCAAAGTAACCTTAATGCTTGGTTGCCAGCAGACAACAAAACGCTGCTGTTCTCGCAAGTCTTTTTCGAGGCAAAGTAGTCTCTGTCATCAATAGTAAACGAGGGCGTTCTAACAATGTAGTCTCTGTCATCAGTAGATAAACGAGGGCATTCTAACAATGTTTTCACTTTGTGGTGTAGCTATGACAGTACTTCTGACTGGATTCACAGTGCCAGCCTGCTGGTTCCAGCCCCGTAAGCGTCTGGTGGGTGGAGTTCAGAGGAATGAGTATGGTAGGAGGAATATTCGTCTGGTGGGGGGAGCTTGAGGGTTTGGGGGGAAAGGGGGCACGACTCGTGGGCGGAGAATAGATGGGAGGGTGTGGTGACAGAGTATAGAGGGGAGGGTGAGAGGAATATGGAGGAGGGTGTAGGAGGAGTATGGACGGAAGGGTGTGGTGAGAGATGTGTGTGTGTGTGTGTTTGGGGGGGGGGGGGGGGGGGGGGGGGGGGGGTCGGTGCGCGCGCGCGCGTGCGTGCGTGCGTGCGTGCGTGCGTGCGTGTGTGTGTGTGTGTGTGTGTGTGTGTGTATCTGTGTATGTTTGTGTGAGTGTGTATCTGTGTCAGCGTGTGTGTGTGTGTGTGTGTGTGTGTGTGTGTGTGTGTGTGTGTGTGTGTGTGTGTGAGTGTGTGCGTGCATACATATGCAAATCAACCCCACTCTCCCACTCCACCCCATCTATCTCTCCCTTTGATCCTGCAACTTGCGTACGTGTGTGAGCCGACATCACAGAGAGCGTGCGAACCCCACAGCCTGCATCGCCATATCCGCTACTCTGCTCCCCCTCCCCTCTGGTCCGCGCTGTACTTTCACTTACCTTTCTGATTAAACTCAGCCATACTTACACTTCCCTCTTCGGTGATTTTATATGCTCTTTTTCGCGAGGAGGAGGAAAGAGTAGTTCCTAATCTTCACTCATTCTCTCTCTCTCTCTCTCTCTCTCTCTCTCTCTCTCTCTCTCTCTCTCTCTCTCTCACACACACACACACACACACACACACACACACACACACACACACACACACGTACATGC
>JADBJO010003753.1:207500-230157 GCA_016801955.1 Conus betulinus
CCTATGTTTTACTCTCTCTCTCTCTCTCTCTCTCTCTCTCTCTCTCTGGGGTGAGTTCACGCTCAAGGAACAGGCAGGACACGCTTTGAGGAGCTCCCTGTGTTTTTCATTAATAATTTTTCTTAATTACTCTGTTGATATCCATCACTGAGTATTGAAAGATGGATGATAAGGAAGAACGTGACCCAGTGGACTCGATGATAGCAGAATTATTTTCAAAGCAAAAGAATGAAATTGAGAAATCAATACATAAAGTATAAATTCTAAGTTTCAGGAATTCTCCATTCAAATTTCAAGCAACATTGACAGCGCTGTTCGAGTACTGAAGGACGAAATTCACGTGCTCCGTGTTAAGACGTGTGCTTTAGAGCAGAGCGTGAGTATTTCACTGACAGAAACGAATAACACGAAACAGAAATTGTTGAAACTGGAAGATGACATGGCAAGTCTTTCCTCACGCTTGGATGACAAGATCGACAAACTGGACATACTTTCACGACGTGAAAACTTGAAGTTTTTCAACATCCCGGTCTTCGAGCAATGAAGGTTTTACAAGGAGTGTGTAACAGCGGTATTGGAGGCGTTGGAGGTGTTGTGTGCTGGCAAACTGTGGAGTCGGAATGACATTGTGCAAGCCCATCGCCTTGGTCGGTACAATGATTTCCGAGGGAGACCCCACCGGTCATTGTCAAAGTTTTGTCGTTTGTCAGATAAAATGTCGATCTTGACGACAGGAAAAGAGGCATTGAAGAAGAAGAACATTTTGGTGGCTGGCGACCTCACGAACAGACAACGGGAGAGACGTTACAGGAACACAGACAGCAAGGCAGGCATGCCTACTTTTAAGGGAAACCGTCTGGTGGTGGAGGAAGCAGGCTGTCGACGTGGCGGTGATCGGCAGTGGCAGCAGCAACACGATGTCGGCGCAGAGGGGCAGCGTCTCTACTACTCCAACTCCAGGGGACACGGCAGCAGTAGACAGGGCGGTGATCGGCAGTGGCAGCAGCAGCAACATGATGTCGGCGCAGAGGGACAGCGTCCTTACTACTACAACTCCAGGCAACACGACAGCAGACCAGACGGTGATCGGCAGTGGCAGCAGCAACATGATGTCGGCGCAGAGGGCCAGCGTCCTTACTACTACAACTCTCCAGGCAACACGACAGCAGACCAGACGGTGATCGACAGTGGCAGCAGCAGCACGGTGAAGGGGCAGTGGGCCAGCCTCCTTACTACTACAACCCGAGGGATGGCGGCAACAGGCAGGGAGGGAACCGCTACAGATGGGGACAAGAATTTCGTCATGCAGCAGACCACATCTACAATCATGAAAAACGGGTGTCGTTCCGGGTACTCCAGCTACGGTGAAACCGACAAGGGACAAGAGTGGAATTCTGGTGATAAGCATCAATACCAGGCGTACCCCAGCTGGTTATGGTCATCACACAACTTTCCATCTCTGGCACCAAGGCCTCGCATTGTAAGGACTCTGACGACTGTAGAGCCCGACCATCTGTCACGTGGTCAGGTAGGGGATGCGTGTTTGACCAGGATACAATATGACGATACAAATTGTACACAGATATACGATTCCACCGTAAATAGCATGCAGTCTGATAGTACTGACAGCAATCAGACGCAAAATACCTTGCTTTCTTTCCTGATGCACAGACTTTAATGGATATTCCAGATACGGGTGAAAACTACTGACCTACATGAGACGGAACACACCCAGGACGATGATGTACATGTCCTACAGACAACACCAAGCGACAAGCAAGGAAAATGTTCAGATAACAGTGACAACGACGCACAGAAAGTAGAGGACTTAGATGACCAAGGCGACGAGACAATCCCGCTGAACAACATGACCTCACTTGAAGACAATTCACACACCGTGGTAGACAACACGACAGACGCAGTGGAAAGCATACAGGACAGTCACCAGACAGACAACTTTCAACAACAGATTGCTAGTGACACTGGCACCCATTTCAACCAGGACAAGACGAAGCAGTCACAGTAAGCAAACAGCTGACAATAGTAAAACAGCCGACAAAAAGGGATATGTTTCCTCAGAATCAGCACAGGCTGGACAACATACCAGAGCACACAACGGAACCGAGAATAACCACACAGCGAAAAAAAATGAGGTAGGGACAGCGAGTACTACACGTAACACACGGTCTACTCAACAAAGAAGTCATTCATGCACAGGTAGAACTGGCAACCCCGACACTACACTCTACGAAACCACAGACAGACAGGCAAAAAAAAAAGGGGAAAAAAAATAGGGACTCGGCCGGCCCATGTTGACAAAAGGCTGAAGTTTGTAACATAAAATATAGAAGGAATTTCACAGGTTTTCAACTCGGAACTGAAGGCTTATCTTTGCAATTTCGATTTTTGTTTACTCGTTGAAACATTTGCTACAAAATTTCCATCCTATCTTTTTCCTGATTATGATGTTTTTGTAATACCTGGGGTTCGGTTGTCTGAAGGAGTGACTGCACGTTTGTCTGGTGGTCTTGCACTACTCGTGAAGAAAGAGCTGTCAAATTATGTTGAACAAGTACATGTGGAATATGACAATATTATTGTTGTGAAAATGGCAGGGGAGCTCTTTACTTTTGGTGATTCTGTTCTTCTGGTTGGTGTTTATTTACCACCCAGTTCATCTGACTATTACAGAGACACAGAAATTACAAATGGTATTACTATCTTGGAACATTGCATAATGGACCTCATTTGAAAACACATGGCAACTGTCCTTTCTTGATGATGGGGGACTTTAATGCACGCACTGGCGGTGTAAATGCATGTGGAAAGTAGTGAAGACTTAGGTGTGGACCCATCATGTGGCATTGATGATGACGATTATGATGATGACGCTGGTCGAACATCAAAAAATAGAGTCTGTAATGATCTCGGAAAGCAATTGATTGACTTGTGTAAATGCTTTGATTTGTGCATACTAAACGGTACTCTACAAAATGATGCTTCTTTTGGCAGTTACACTTATATTTCTCCAACCGGATGCAGTATTGTCGATTACTTCATAACTTCCCATGTATTACTAAAATTATGCACAGATTTGAATGTCACACCACGCATTGAATCTAAGCATATGCCTGTGGAACTGTGTATTGGGCATACTGACGATGACGGTTTACAGGGTATGGCCCCAAATCCTATCAAAATTGAAAAGTTGAATTGGGACATGGGGAAAAGTAAATGATTTTTTTATGCAAAGTGTCTGACGAAGAATTTTAAAATACGTTAGAAAAAGCAACGCGTCTAATTCATGTTGACGTTAACGAAGCAATTAATTGTTTTAACGAGGCATTGCATGATGCAAGTTCATGTATGGAAACAACTATCATTATTGGCAAAAATAAAACAGCAGCTTGGTTTGACTCAGACTGTAAAGATTCAAAGCGCGAGCTCCGCCGGGATTTACGCAAACTGTATAACCTTAAGCCAAAGCCTGATAAAGCAAGATCGAGGAGTACAGAAAGCAGACAAATTAGAACAAACAGAGATATGTGAAGCATTGCTGAATCTGAAGAGGAGCAAACAGCTAGAGAGCACTATAATCAAAAAACGTAGGGAGTACAAAGAACTGCTACGGACAAAGCATAAGGCTCACCGTGATAAAGTTGTCAAGTCCCTGGACAAAAACATAGGAAATCCCAAGGAATTCTGGAGCAAAGTGAAATCTCTTAACACCAACATGCCATCAGGCTGCTTGATCAGCAAAGAGGAGTGGTTCAGACATTTTTTCTGGTGTGTTTCATTCTGAGTCATATGAGGATAACGAAAATAATACTTGTGATCAGTCAGAAACTGTTACTATTGGTGAAGATGTAAATCTTGACATAGATTCTCTTGAAAGTGACATTACAGAGGGTGAAGTTTTTGCAGCTATCTGTGCCCTTAAGAATGATAAGGCAGCTGGCCCTGATCGTTTAATTGGAGAAGTTTTCAAAAATGCAGCTCTTATCATTGTACCTTTTCTGATAATTTTGTTTAACAAACTGTTCTCTTCGGGTATTTATCCATCCCAGTGGTCAGAAGCTATTATTCAACCACTTCATAGAAAAGGTGATAGGGGTTCTCCTGACACTTATAGGGGCATATCCCTTCTCAATGTTTGTGGTAAAATTTATAGTCACATTTTAAATCAAAGATTGAATAAATGGGTTGAAGAAAATAACGTCATAAAATGAAAGTCAAGCAGGTTTTAGAAAGAAATATAGTACCATCGATCATGTCTTCACTTTATTTGCGATGATACAGAAACAATTATCGTATCATTAAAAATTATATGTAGCATTCACAGACTTCAGAAAAGCCTTTGACTCGATTGTACGCACAAAACTGTGGAATGTTCTGAAGAAAAGAGGTATTCTGGAAGAATGTATGACGCTATAACTAGTATGTATCATGTAGTTAAAGCAAGAGTAAGAGCAGGTGGTGAGTTAAGTGATACCTTTATATGTCCTTTAGGAAATGTCTGTAGTCCTGTATTATTCTCACTCTTTATTGATGAATTGGCATGTGAAATCGTTAATAGGGAAAATATGGTCTTCAAACTGATTCCCAACTTACTAGAAATACTTATCCTTATGTTTGCAGACGACATAATATTAATATCCGACACTGTAACTGGTCTTAAGAATCAGCTGAATGTGCTACACGATACTGCAATGAGTCTTGGTTTGTCGGTAAATCTTGACAAGTCCGACATTGTTGTGTTCAGAAATGGTGGGCATTTATCAGTAAGAGAAATTTGGTTTTATGGACAGACTAAGATATCGGTAGTTAACATGTATAAATACTTAGGTGTTTTTTCTATCAACCAGATTGTCATTTTCCCACACCTTAAAGGAATTGGCTGGACGTGCAAAGAAGGGGGGGTAATTAACATTTTAAGTTATGCGGTCGATTGGTGAAAGATCTCCAAAAATATTTTCAAATTGTTTGATGCACAAGTACAACCGATGCTGAACTATGGTGCGGAAGTTTGGGGTCTTATTGCAAATAACGACATAATAGAAAAAGTCCATATCTTGGCACTGAAGCGTTTTCTAAATGTTAGTATCAGAACACCAAATGCAATGATCTACGGTGAATTGGGCAGATTTCCCCTGTATATTAATATATATGTGAGATGCATTAAATATTGGCTTAAACTTCTCAAGATGCCAGAACATCGACTGCCGTTAAAAGCTTACAAGATGTTACTCTACCTTCATGAGCAAAATCGAAATACATGGGCCTCGTCAATTTGTTTTACGCTGTACAAATACGGATTTCAAGATGTTTGGGAAAATCAGGGGGGGTCGAAGATGAAAAGAAAAGAAATTTCTTGCCACTTTGCGTGACAGACTAATTAGTGAGTTCAAAGAACATTGGTCTCATCAGCTCTTTGCTAGCGAACGTTTCTCATTGTACCGTACATTCAAAAGTAGTTTGGAGCTTTCGTCATATTTGTTGGATCTGAAACATATTGAAGCTAGAACTAGTCTCATTCGCTTCCGGCTTGGCGTGGCGCAAATCAATATTCACAGACTCCGTTTTAGAACTAACGCAACAGAGGAAGAGATGGCGTGTCCTTTCTGTGAATCCCAAAAAGAAACGGAAGTCCATTTTGTCTTACAATGTCCTAGATACGAGGCTCTAAGACACCACTATATCCCGGCTAAGTACTATAACAATCCATCAAGTTTCAAATTAACTCTTCTCTTAGCATGTGAAAATAAGAATGTGTTTGTGCGCTTGGCTATATTCCTAGTCAAAGCATTCAAATTAAGGCATATGTAAACAGAATGATTGAATTGTATGTGGATCTAATTGTTACTTTCAGTACTTTTTGGCTTATTTTGTGTAACCAGTGTGTGTGTGTGTGTGTGTGAGAGAGAGAGAGAGAGAGAGAAAGGGCGAGTACGTGCGCGCGCGCGCGCGCGCGTGTGTGTGTGTGTGTGTGTGTGTGTGCGCGCGCGCGCGCGCGCGCGCGCGGCGGGCGCGCATTTGCGTTAGTTCTTTAGTTTAACGTCTATTCACTATAAGCATTTGCGTGCGGCTGTGCATGTGAGCTGTTTTCAGTGTATGGTTATTGTTTCACAAGGCTCTTGGGTTGCCTCCCATACATTTCGGCTTTCTGCCTTCATCAGTGGGGCTGTTAACTCGCACTGGCAGTGACTGCCACACTCACTCTGTCAACTTCCCCACCCCACACTCACATCCGCAACCCTCCCTCCCCTTCCTCACTCCCCACAACACACACAGTTCCTCTTCACACCCCCACCCCCCTAAAATGCTGCCCACATATGATAATTAACAATGACCATTTTTTTTTCAATCATGAATAAATGAATAAATCATGTAAAAAAAAACACCCTGAAAGCATTCAAACAACAAAAAAGAAAAACACAATAGTCGGAAACAAGTGTATTTATTGACAGATATCAAACAAGTGTATTTATTGTCAGATATCAAACAAGTGTATTTATTGCCAGATACCAAACAAGTGTATTTATTGTCAGATATCAAACAAGTGTATTTATTGCCAGATACCGAACAAGTGTATTTACTGCCAGATATCAAACAAGTGTATTTCTTACCACATATCAAACAAGCGTATTTTTTGTCAAATACCAAACAAGTGTATTTTTTGTCAGATACCAAGCAAGTGTAATCATTGCCATATATCAATCAAGTGTATTTATTGTCAGATATCAAGCCTTCTTCAGTTACAGATCACCACACGAGCCAGGACGGCCAATGTTTAGATGTTCACAAAATGACAGTTAAAGATGTCGTCGCTCAGATCGTTTTTTATCCCGAGACGAAGTTGGCAGTGAATGATTTGTTTGTACCTTCTGTTCACCAAAACTGTAGCAGTTGGCTGCACACCAACAATTAATGCGCCGTGGCCTTGCATTAAGGGGTTGAGTAGTTATAGACTGGCGCAATTAGACTGAATTGTGAATTTCTATTGTGTCTGAAAGTTGTTCTCCTCATTTCCTTTCATATGGCCATCAAAGTGCAAGCCAGGTGTTCCGAGCAGCAGACAGACTAAAAAAAAAAAAAAAAAAAATCGGACTATCAGGGCGCGCGCTTGCAGCTGGCGCAAAGATAGGGTCACGGGTCAGTGCAACGGCCTGAAATGTATGCCAACTAAAGAGAGGATCATGTATTTGAAGATTGTTGGTGATTTTATCGGTGAAAATCTCCCAAAACAAGGGAAATGATTGATGGGGAGTTGTTCTTTTGATCAACTGTCAGTTTAACATTAAATGCTGGCTCAAATTTATGGTAGGCCTCAAAACGCTTACATGGATTGTACAGTGTTTTAGTGCCAAAGCCGAACTCTGGCCTGTAATGGGGAAGAACTTGATGGAGATGAGTGAAAGGAAGGGCAGAGGAGTAGAAAAAGGGGTGAAGATGGTTTATTGATCCCACTCAGGCCAGGAACATAAAGGCTGGATCAGTGAATGCTGTGGTGAACTAATCATTAGTCATTAAATAAGAATCCCCTAAATCTACTTGAACATGTGTTATTAGCAAAAGACTAAAAATCGAACTAATTAGATTCGACAGACTTTATTACTCTCAAGCTGTAAGAGGGAAATTTTGAAAATTTCACAAACTATTAGCCTAGCCTCCGGACAAGGCAGCGAACCAAGGAAGTTTTGTCGACTGGTGAAGTTTAAATGTTGGCCAATATTATCATTGGCCTGCTCTGTTGACCAAATGGGGTGGGAATGGTAAGTGTTCATTGAGCCAGCGTTACTCGGGTAGACAGAAGCGAGTAATGCCATGTCGTACTATTCGCGTCGAAAAGACGCAAGGTACGCCACATAATCAACGTAAAATTAACGGGAGAAGATTCATCCACTAATATCAGGCATCACTTCATTCCAATTTACCAGCAATAGGAGGCTGCAGAGTAAATTTGCCTCCAGGTTATTGTGACTCAATACTGTTCTTCTAAATGATTGCTCTGTGAGCACGGTATTTTTGATAACTGCACCAGGAACGCTATGGTCAGTTGTTTTAATCATACCGGGTTTTTTGAGTGAAAAAAAGATCTAAACATGTACATGCTAATGCTGCCATCTTTTTCGTTCATTGACAAAATGCCTGAGATGATAACGATACAGAAATCTAATAAGTAGGATCAAAGTATTGATAGGAAATCATCAGTTCAAATCACCAAGAATAAAGAATTTCATTGCGTTGTCATTAACCTTGCCACGTTTTTTTTTTTTTTTTTTTTTATCTTTCAATCAGACTAAAATCTGAGCGGGACAGTCCATTTAAAACACCGTAATTTATAAACTCGTTCGAACCAATTTTGTTTCAACTCATACAGAGTCAGAACTATTTACACGGAGGTGGAGGTGAGGTTTATGATATAATGTAGTTTTTTCACCTCGATAGCAACACCAATTATTTGAGTCAGTTTGCCCCAAGAAAAGAACTTTGAAGCAAAGAAAATCACCCATGAAGTCCAGCTAACGACTTTTTAATCCTGTCTTAAGAAGAAGGTGCTGGTGAAGTTTAAGGGCGAAAACGTTGGTAAATGGAGTCCTGGTCACGTACATGGACGATGACGGAAGACTGTCCTTCTCTGTCAAAAAAGAAATCGTACCAATCAAATCGAAGTTACCTGTATTTGTCACTGTTCGTTCGTGTGTGTTTGTTTGACTCTATTCAAGATGAACAAGACTATGCTAATCTTGAATAAAGCTTAATTTTCGTTTTGTTAATTTCTCTTGTTGCTGTTGTTGAAATCGATGTGTCAGGTACAGGATATTTGGGCAAGATTGGAACATTGGAGGGGGGAGGGCGTGATGACCTCTTGTTTGTTCTATGTGCTCGGTGTTGTCATTTCTGCCAGGCGATTTGGTGCTGTATGCAGCATTCGTTTGGAGTTTCTGTCATAAATGTTAGGGCAATGGATGTCATGTCTCCTCCTTGAGGATATATTCCTCAACACATTCTTCACTCATCATTTTCGCAAGTGTTCAGAGACGATGTGCTTCAGGAATTCCCATTTGTCTCTGTCCCATTTCGTACAATCAGCACCCTGACACAGCATTGTTCTCGTCTCTCTAACCGTGTGAAAGACAGTTCCACAGTAATGGGTTTTGGACGTCCTGCAGATTCCATACAGAACCCAGCTGACCAGGCAGAAGGACACAGGCTCACTGTTCCACACGGAAGCGGGGTGGGAGGGTGTCGTCGTAATCATGGTCTTTTTTTCTGTCACCACTGGATTATCGATAGCTGATACATAGTGACAATAGAGTGAAATTCCTCAAACAGAAGGTATTGGGGGGCAGGAAAATCGCTCTGAACACTTATTACAGCTGGTGAGAGAGAGGAGAGAGAGAGAGGAGAGAGGAGAGAGAGAGAGGCGTGAGGAGGAGAGAGAGAGAGAGAGAGAGAGAGAGAGAGAGAGAATATAAAACTTCTTGTGTCCCAGTTCACACACACACACCACACACACACACCACACACACACACACACACACACACTTGTGTCCAAATCCACACACACACACGGGCGCGCGCGCGCGCCCACACACACACACACACACACACACCACACACACACACAACACACACACACACAAAGAGAGAGAGAGAGAGAGAGAGAGAGTAACCCTCCCAGTCCTCTGTTCCTTCGAAAGACAGAGAAAAAAAAAAGTTTTACCACTCGGTAAAAAGTTTTAACAAGCTCAGCCTGCATGAAGACCATCTCATGGGAAACCTCACCAAGCCGGCATTCCCTCTCCTCAGTGTTTTCCATCTTAAAAGTACAACAAAGCAACACAAACAGATAAAAAAATGTCTTATCACCAAGTTCTTCAGAATTTGTTGGTTACAAGAGTCTACGCCTCTACCCCCAGTCTAGGGATCTGATCAAGTCAGGGCAGTCCGTTCCAAACTCACGAGTCTCTTCAATACATTGTCTGTTCAAACAATCCCCTTCACTGGACTCCAAGTTTCCCATAGAACATTTTTTGACCTGGTGAACTCTAAAAGTTAGTGTCCAATTGTATAAACCAGTGACTATCTACTTCACCGAAACCGAAACGAGTTCTTTAATGGTTGTTAGCCATCAGATTCGTCGCTTCCACTCCAGTTTCTGGATCCGGCGAGTCCGAACGTTCTTGACTGTAATTCCACCATCACCACCACCACTACCACCACCACCACTACCAACACTATCTCCACCACCACCACCAGCACCACTGACACCATGCCAGCACTATGGCCAGCACCACCAGAATCATCAGCGACAGCAGCAGGTGAAGTGGGAACGCTGCCACTAACACTAGGAGTGCCCACAGGATCAACAGAAGCAGAAACTTTCACCACCCTCACCACAACCACCACCACCGCCATCACGATCCCCTTCACCACCACCACCACCACCACCACCACCTCCATCATCCCGATCCCTCCGCCTCCCATCCCCTTTCCCAGCGGCTCCCTCCCCCAGATGCCTCTCCACGGTCACCACGCTGCAGTTGTCGTCCGACGTCACGTTGGAGTGACCTTGACCGCTGTCCATGCTGATGTTGGGCAGCCACATGGCCTTCCGCCGCACCATCCCCGGGGGCGAGGAGCCGGGAGAGCCCCCGCCTGCCGCGACCCCGCCTCCGCTGCCGTCCTGGAGGTGTAGGCGTTGGTGCTGCTGAAGTTGTCGTAGCCGCGGAAGGCCCGCACGGACATGGTGTTGGACAGCAGGAAGTCCCACACGTTGCTCTGGTTCTTGCCGGAGATACGTATTTGACGTTTTCTGGAATGAGGAAAATGAGACATAGTCTGCAGGTCAGAGTTCGGGGTCACAGCAAAGGTCACGTAGTAGTAACAACCAAGTTGAACGGATGGAAATTGCCCTGACTGTGAAATCTTTATTACTTTTTTTTTTTTTAGGTGAAAAAAATTTAATCCTGCAATTTGGGTTCAGTAAATTAGTTTAATGCCGTTATGTCAGCAAAAATAGCAGAATGATGTATGACTTTTATTGTCTCCTTGTGTTCTTACGCCACTAGTAGAGCACTAGGAGTTTGGAGTGAAAAGTCTAGCAGATGACAGGAAAATGAAGGGTCATGTGGATCGTGCTTGCACAGAAAAAAGAGAACGGACATAAGACCTACCTCAGAGTCAGGTATGGTATGGGTCAAGGGCTGAACTGTGCGATGAATATGCTTTGGTACTGGCTGATCTCCCGAGAAAGCCAGGTGCAGCTTTGCATGTATTAGAGAATATACAGCGTTTTGGATCTACACTGTAACCGTGGACTCGGACCTGCAGGAAAGCCGTCGGCTGTGGTGCAGTGGTATGTATCGCGAAATGCAGGCTGCGAGGTCGTGAGTTCGACATATCATAGCCACTTATCGGGGAGATTTTTCGGCACCGACCGGATTCTATGAAAACTCATTGTGCTATGGGCTCAGCCGAACACTATCCACTTAACGGATGCATCTGTGAGAATGCTGTTTAAATTTCCTGACCTAACAATGCAAGTGTCTGCATTCCTCGGGCCTGGTCGACGCCGGCTTATGTTATGAAAGCAAGCACAGACTACAGCCCTTGTCACGCAATCTCAGATCAGAATGAAAACTTCATAGATTCATCTTCATGTCATTTTCATCTTCATCAATCGGCATGAAAACGAAGTCCCACTTAAATTCTGTGTCCCATCAAGCCCTGCTCCCATAGTGACCCTAGTTTTGATTTCTCTCTCCACGTAATGCTTTAATTTTTTTCCCGTTGCTGTCCCATTTTCTGTACCACCTAGTGACATTGTACTCTCATTCCTACCTCCCCGTCCACAGCCACAGCCCGGTCCGTCCCGCCGCAGCCCCAGCACCGGCAATCCACAGGGGGCAGCCAACGTCAAGTCGTCAAGAGGCAACCCACCGGAGGAGACACTGCACTGCACTGCCGCCGAGTCACTTCGGCGGCGTTCAGTGGCACCTGTTCTGATCCAACATACGCATGACACCACCTACTATTCCCCCTATTGTCGATAATAACTGCTAAATCGCGGAGCCGGCGTGAGTGAGCTCTCTCTCTCCGGAGGGCATCACCACGTCCTTCCAGTGACAGCCCCGTTTGGTGGGTTCTTGAAGAGGTCGCCGGTATTGGCAGGTCCAAGGGACTGTCGCTGGACGGACGTTCTGGCACCTTCCAATGAGGTTGTTCATTCACGCTGGCTCTGCTACTTCGCAATCATTTGCCCGTCAGCAGGGGGCTCAGTAGTAGGTGGTGCCGCGCACATCAGAACAGGCATAACCGAACACCAGCGAAAGTGATTCGGCAGCAGTGCAGTGTCTCCTCTGGTGGGATGCCTCATGACGTTTTGACACTGACTGCTCCCTGTAACTTGCTGGTGCCTGGGCTGCGGCGAGACAGGCGAGGTCGTGTCTGTGGACTCTAATGGGCGTCGAATTGAGGGAGGGGGAGGGGGGGGGGGGAGGGAGGCGAAAAAAAAAAACCACTCCGCAAGAATGAAATACATAAGGGGATAAAAGACACGTGTATGTTCGTGGGTTCGTGCGTTTTTCATGTGTGTGCGTGTGCGTGTGTGTGTGTGTGTGTGCGTGTGTGTGTGTGTGTGTGTGTGTGTGTGTGTGTGTGTGTGTGGTCTGCGCGCGCGCGCACGCGCGTGTGTGACTAATTTTTCTTACATAAATTCCGGTGTGAGTATTAGAACAGAAGATTTTTGTTTTTGAATTTTGTGATTTTGATGCAACATGTATGATACTTTGACTGACTAAACAAGTGCTTTGTTACCACTGTAAGATGATTCTTACCTTCCCCAGTAGAACATGAAGATCAGGATGGTCAGAATCAGCCCCACAATAACCGGTGATCATGCCACCAACCATTGCTGGAGTGACTGCAGAAAACACACACACAAAGAGAGAGAGGAGAGAGAGGAGAGAGAGAGAGAGAGAGATAGAGGTCATATACACACAGCTGCGGCCGGGCGCTTTGCACACACACACACACACACACACACACACACACACACACACACACACACGCACCACACACACACACACACATCTCACACACACACGCACACACACACGCACACACACACACGCACACACACACACACACACATACACACACACACACATACACACACACATTTACTGCGCGCATGCGCGAGCGCGAGCGCGCGCGCGCGCGCGCGCGCACACACACACACACACACACTCCTGGGGGAAGATCGAAGAGTGCAAAGAGAGAATGATGGCATACGAATATGAACGGTATCGCAGGGGACTCTACAACTCTCCCTTTCGGAGAAAGAGAAGTGATTGATGTAGCTAATAACTACAATAACACTTCTTCTGCTACTACGTCTACCACCACCACCACCACCACAGGGGGGAAAAAAACATCAAACTAGCTGTTACGGTAACCCGTCCGACCCGTTTTTTCTCTAGTGAGCGTTAGTTTTGTTTTTTTCTCAATGGTAAAAAAAAAAAGTAAAAGAAGAAAATTCAAGCGAAATCAAACCAGACGTATTATGGAGAACGAACTGCTCGCTGTCTGACAATCACAAGTGCAAGACATTTCACCCCCCCTAACAGGGGGGAGGTAACCTTCATGCAAAATCAAGTAGTTCGAGTCTAGTAACGTCCCCTTATTTTTTGCATGCGTTTACCAAATCACAGCAATTTTTTTTTTTAATGTACCGACAATCAAAATTGTAATAAACGAGGACGCGCGCGCGCGCGCGCACACACAACACACACACACACAACACACTCACTCTCTCTCTCTCTCTCTCTCTCTCTCTCTCTCTCACACACACACACTCTCTCTCTCTCAAACATACACACGCACGCACACACACGCACACGCACACGCACACACACACACACACACTTACAGTCATCACTCTTCTCAACGCCGTCGTTCTTGGTGCGGGGTTGTGCAGTGTTGACGTCATTGGTGACGTCACTGGTGGCCTGGCCGCTGCTGGCATTAGTATTCTTCTTGTCCTGAGATTCTGTGGCTGTGGGGGATGTACCCGATGGCGATGTGGGGTTCTTCGTCGTTGATGTTGTGGTTGATGTGCTCTTGCTCGTCTGAGCTGTCATGAGAAAGGTCAGCGAATATTACCCCCCACCCCTCACCCCCCAAACGTTTATAAACAATTCTAAAGTAGACTGATTTTAGAAAGAATTATTTGTGAGTCCGCCAACGAAACAATAGACACAAACAAATTACAAGACAAGACACGATGCGTTTCGACCTCTTAGGTCTGCCTGAAGAAGAATTAAGAAGTCGAAACGCGTCGTGAGACAAGATGGGACATATATACATATCTATAATATAACCGATCATCAATAATCAGTAGTCAACAATCCATAATCAATAATTCGATCAGTAGTTAGCCATCGGTAGCTCTTCGGACAATATTTGATAGAAATTCTAGTCAACATTCTAAAATCAATAATCAAAAATCAATGTTCACAAACAAAAGATAGGTTTAAACGTCATACATGCTTTCTGTCAGAGCCCTTTTAAATTAATACTCCTCTCTTTCTTCGTACCAAAGGTCAAAAATCAAGAAATCAAAAAACAAAAAAACAAACAAAAAAAAAAAAAAAAAAAAAAAAAAAAAAAAAAAAAAAAAAACAGGAATTAGAACATCGAACATCAAACATCAATCAAAATCAAAATCGAAATCAAAATCAACATCAGGATCAAAATCGGACACAAAATTTGCTTCTCTTGGCCTATAAACCTGGGCCAGTATATATCTCTATTACTCTGGCCTATGCTCTTGGGTGTGGTCAGCTCTGAGTCCATTCTGATTTACTCTGTCCCTGTATATTCGTCTGTCTGTCACGTAACGTATGTGCATTCATATTGTGTTACCGGATTGTGGGGTGATAAATGTTATTTATAGATACTAGCTCTTTCTCTTGATAAGAAAAGAAAAGGGGGTCCCTGCTTAGTCGAATTGGCCTTCACAACTTCTGGTTGCTGTCTTGGCTTTGGGTTGTGTGTTTACATGTCTGCTATGCTAACACCTACATACATATATATACACACACATATATATATAAATACATATACATATATATATATATATATATATATACATACATATACACATATATACATACATACATATATATATACATATATATACACACATACACACACACACACATATATATATATCTTACTATGCTGTTACCTATAATAATGTTTCGATTGTATCTTCTTGTGCTTTAGTTTGTATTAGTTTGTGTAACAAGCTTACATTAAGCATTTCTACTTACTAATTAATGAGAACTCTACTTCAGAACAGCTTTCTTTTAGAATTGCATCCATATTTTATTTATTACTTAGTAAGTCTTCCCTAATGCGCATTGCGTAATAGATGTACATGGCAACGTCTCTGATAATTTCTGTCTTAGTTTGTTGCAGTATTCCTTGTAGAGTTTTGTTAGGTAGGTTCTTAAAATGTTTCTGTAGATACTTCTCCCTTGGTTGCTTATATTTGGGACATCTTATTAAGAAATGTAGTTCGGTTTCTTCGTTAGGACAAAAGGGGCATGTTGTTTCTGCTGTCTTATCTTTATATTTCTTATTTATATTTATTTCGCTTATGCCGAGTCTAAATTTAACTAGTGCTCTTTTAAACTTTGAAATTGTTATGTCTTTGACATACTGTTCTAGCTGGTGTGTTGTTTTGAATGTCCTGTAGCTTATATACCTCTCGCTATTTTCGATTGTACTATGCCAGTCTTGTCTATAACCATCGATCATTCTTTGTTTGAGTTCTTTAATAAAAGTGTTTTCGTTCACCATTCCATTACTTATCCAAACATATGAGAAGCCGTATATGTCTAGACTATATTTTACTTTCCTGGCCCAATTTGGCGTTCTTTCATCTTCTGTCAGTTCTTTATTATACGCTTGTTTTGGTATTCTGTCTGGTGTCATTCTTAATAACTTAAACCAATATCTTATAGCCCTTATTGTTGTATCAATAAATAGTGGATACCTACCTAATTCGCCATATAAGGGTGTGTTTGGTGTCTTTTTATATATTCCTAATAATTTTTTGCAAGCAAATGTATGTATGTTCTCTATCACTTCATATCTTGTGAGTCCCCAAATTTCTGCAGCATATAAAAGAAGTGGTTTGATCTGTGAGTCAAACAGCTTAAAATAGACCGTTGTATCCATGTATCCAAGACTATACATGGTTTTTCTTAATTCTATTTATTTTTCTTTTCGCCCTCCCTGCATACTCCGCTAATGCTATGTCCATGGATAGTTTTGTCGTTAGGGTGAAGCCTAAATATTTATAACTGTTACAGTATCTATTCTTTCCCCTTTGTAATACCATTTTTCGTTTTCCCCAAATACCCTCCCTTCCTGAATACCATCACTTTTGTTTTTTGCAGATTTACTGTGAGCCCTAGGTTATCTGATGCTTGTTGTAGATTCGTTATTTGATTTTGTAGGCCAACTGGTGTTGACGATATTAACGCTATATCATCTGCAAATAGGAGCAAAAAAATTTCCTTGCCATCTTGGTATAATTGAACTCCGTGTCTGCCGTTCTGGGTCACTCTCTCTGCTACCTCTGCTATTAACAATGAAAAGATTAGGGGGGACAACAGACATCCCTGCTTTACCCCTAGTGGGCAGTTGAAAAATTTCGAGAGACTGGCCCCGCTTCTTACGCATGCCTGTACTTGGTTGTATATACCTTTTAACATTTCTAGCATTTTTGTTGAAATACCATTTTTTTTGTAGCACTTTCCATAATTTCTCTCTTCTTACAGTATCGAAGGCTTTTTGATAATCGATAAAAGCTACATAGGATTTGCTTCTTCTTCTACCATATAGGCGTCTGTTTATAATTGACATCAATGTATATATATGGTCGGTAGTTGCATATAGCCTCTCCTAAAACTGCTTGTTCTTCGCTTATTTTACCATTTTCTTCGGCCCAATCATATAAGCGTCTGTTTAAAATTGATGTAAATATTTACTTATAATACATATCAGAGATATACCTCTGTAGTTTCCTGGGTTTTTCCTATTTCCTTTTTTATGCAATGGTATAATTATAGATCTAGACCATTCATTCGGAAAACCTTTCATATAATTTGTTAAATATCTTGTCAGCAGGGGAGTAATTTTATCTATGAGTGTTTTAAATATTTCAGCTGGTAGTCATCTACGCCTGCTGCCTTACCTGATTTCAATTTTCGTATGGCTAGTTTAGTTTCTTCCTCAGTTATTTCGTCATCTAACTCTTCTATGTGCATATCATATTCATTCTCCTGTCTATCCTGTTGTGATTCTTCCTCCGCTTGGTCGTTATCAGTCTGTGGATTTAGAATATTTTTTAAAAATATTCCTCCCATTGCTGTGTAGTGATAGGTGGAAGTGCTTTTCTTCTTTGTCTTAAATTTCGTACTGAATTCCAAAATTTCTGGCTGTCTCTCTGATGTTGTATTAGATTTTCATATATATTCTGTCCCTATATTCTTTTTCTTTTTTCTAATAGTTTCTTGATAATTTGTTCTCTTTTCTTATACGCCATCCACCTTCTTTCATATCTTGTGGACTGTTTTTCCTATTTATACTATTGCACCTAGTTAATAATTGTCTGGGTCTCTTTTGCAATTCTTGCATTCCTCATCAAACCATTTTTGTGATGTTTTGCTTGGGTCCCCCTATGCCAATCATTTTATACATGCAATTCCCTGCTGTAAGTAATAGATTAGACAATTTCTTTATACTTGTATCTATATCTTCCATATTTTCTTCTATTTCTTTTTCTATTTTTGTAATATATATTCGCATTCTCTGAATTCATATATTCTACAAATTACATTTTTTTTTATATTGTCCCATTGAAATTTGTTTACATATATTCTTTTCGTACCTCTTCTTGTTTATTTATTTCTCTGCTTTCGATTACCAAGTTCACTGGCATATGAATGGACTCAATTCTTTCTATTATATCACATGCCTTCACATTTTCGAGTAACTCAGGAGAACATAAGTAAAAGTCTATAGTACTGTTCCCTGTCCGCATAAAAAGTATAGCCTTTGTCAAAAATCTTTCATACATAGTCCATTAGAGGCAGCAGATTGATTACTGTGCAAAATTCTATCAGCCTTTTGCCAAAACCATTTACATGTGTATCTAACGTTTGTCTTAAATATTCATTATCTATATCTTCTCCGCTACCATCATCATCTTCTACGTTTAAAACCCACTCTCCTATCCTAGCATTCATATCACCTCCTATAATATATAAATAGTCTTGACCTTCATCTGACATCTTTAATATGAATTGTTCTAACATCTCAATAGTATTTGTGTACTCTTTATCTTATAAAATTTACTGTCTGTTGGATGATTGTATAACCCGAAAAATAAGACATCATTATCCGTATTCATAGCCTCTTTGGCTATTTTAACACATGTTATATTCTTTATATTGTTTCTATGCCTTCTGTCCATTGCTCTAATGTTTTCTTTACTAGTGTTATCACCCCCCCGATGGTCTACCCATTTGTGTTAATTAGTTGCGGGGCTATGGAAACATACAAAGTCTTTGAAGAAAATATCAAAATCAAAAGAGTTAAGAGTGAAGGTTTCATTTAAGCAGCATATGTCGAAAGATGTAATATAATCAATGAAATCTGAATCATTAAGTTTATTTACTAAGCCTTCTATGTTCCAGATTAAGAGGGACAATTTGGGCTTTTTGTTTTCGTTTTTTCTTTTCCTGTGTATTTTTTTCTATGCTTTCCTGTTTGTGATTGTTTCTTTTGATTTTTCTGTCTTGTTTCTTCTTCTTTTCTCTTTATTTCCTGTTTGATGGGCTTTGGCCTCTTCCTCATTTTTTCTTTTGTTGTGGTTCTGTTCGTCCACTAGATTGTCTCGTGGTGCGTTTTGGCTGGGGGTTTTGCTTTCCTCGGTTGTGGTTTCATACTTAACATCTTTGTCAAAGTTAGTGAGGGCCCTTAGCGGTTATGCTCGCTCTTTTCTCGATCTTGTTTTCAGTTACAATGGTTTCTTCGACATGGCTCTTCTCTGTCTCATTGACCTTGCTCTATATCTGATAGTGAATCGCGACTGTCGATGTAATCTTCGTCGGACATTAATTCTTCGTCTTCTTTATCCGCTATTGTCATGCTAACCTCTTCTCTTGGTGCGATTTCTACGCTAATTCCGTTTGTTTTGGTTTCTTCCTCTTTGTCTAGGATTATTTCTGAGTTCCCTGTTTTGGGTGTGCCGCGTGTTACGTATAGGCTATCTTGACTAATACTGCTTTTTTCGTGTGCGTTCATTGGCTGTTTTCTACTCGCATCCCCTTATGTCGTCCACTTAACCTTCGCCCCTGGTCTTCGTGTGGTGTGCGCGTGTGCGTGCCAGTGGTCTGTCTCCTTCTGGGGGTCATGACCTTGTGGTGCTAATGTATTCCCTGCTGTTATGTTTTCCCATTGGTCGGCTCGGGGGGGTGTAACCCTCCGGATTATTCACGACTATTTGGTCAAGGTTCTATTCATTGTTTCCGGGATCTCACTCTGCCCGTACGGGCTTTCCGTCATCAGTGTTTTTTCAACCTCCCTCCCCTTTTTCTGTTCCTCGACTTTGGCAGTGTCCTCATTTACATCTTCTTCGAAGGGGAAACGTCCTTCGTTTTTCATTTTTTCGTTCATTCCTTCTGTCATTCCTTCACGTTTTTTCCCTGTTGATTCATATTTTGCATCCGACACTTTCAGCCATCATCGATCCAACCATCATCGAATCATCCACCACACCACATCATTCCATTCATATATCATCTCATTTTCTTTTTCATCATCCTCAATCTTGCTTCTTCACCTTCATCCTCTTCCTCACTTTCTCCATATCTGTTCTCTTCTCCCTCATTCTCATCCCTTCTCACTCCCACTTCTTCTCCTTCACAACACATCACATTCGCTGTATACTCGATGTTTTACCTGGCTTTCCACTCATAGTCATCATTCCAACTGTTCTCTCCCTCATCCTTCATCCATACCTCCTGTCCATACTACTTTTCTGCTTGTCTTCCCCGATAGCCATCCGTATCATTATATGTATTCCTTCTTTCATTCACTTCTGTTTCTCCATTCATACTGTCAAATGCATCATTCTTATTCTTACCTTTCCATTCTCTCTCCCTTCTCTCTCATCCCTTCTTCCACTCTCTCTGTTCATTCCTTGTCTCTTGAACATGGGAGAGGGGGTGATATGGAAATCTATATCTGTCATTCATTTCACCTCTCCTTCCTGCTTTCACTCCTTGTTCTGGGTACTCGTGTTGGGGATCTCTGTCTGTCCCTCTTGCTATTTTCCCCAGTATATCTTTTCCATCTACCTCTTTTATTCCTCTCGCTCTGGTCATTTCTCTCAATCATCCCTTGTTCTCTCTTCATCCTCACCGGAATCACCCCTAGCCTGCCACTCGCATTTTTCTCCTCTATCACTCGCATCGCCGCTCTTCTTGTGTTCATTATGCGTCTTTCTATACCTTTCGTTCGTCTCTTTCACTCTCCACTCGTTCTGGCATTTGTGTCGCCTCCATCTTCCACGGTGTCCCTCCCTCGTGGGTAGCCGTAGTTGCTGGGGTAGCTAGGGTACCTGGAGTGTGGGTGGGTAATCAGGTTCTTCTCTCACTACCAGTCTTCCTCCCACAAAAAATACTATCTTCCCTTCCTCTCTAATTCTCCGTAATTCCGCCGTCTGTCTTCTTGTCAGGTCCTGTGCGATTCTTATTCCATCACTACGCATGCTGTCCCTGGCGTCCTTGTTCATGATTATCTTTTTTAGATCTGTCTCTCGTTGGAATTTTACTATGACCGGCCTGGGGTATCTCCTTGCTGGGTCTCTGCGACCGATCCTATGAGCCCTTTCTATGGTGTATTCTCCCCATTCCGTGTCAGGTATATAATGGGTTAGGATCCGGATTATTTTCCCTGCGCAATCCTCTCGTCCTTCATCCGGCATTTCGTCGAGGCCCAGAAATCTCGCGTTATTGCGTCTGGAAAAACCTTTCTAGTCGATCAATCTCGGTTTCCAGGTCTTCAACTTTGTGGTCAGTGGCTTGTTGGGCTCTGCTCATTTCTTGTATTTCTGCCTGATTTCTTTGGGTGGATTTTTTGTTTCATGCACTATCTCTGTGAGAGCATGCATTCTCCCTGACAGTTCGGCTTGTTTCACCTCAATCCCCCTCTACCTTTGCTCAATCCTTTGCATGCTTGTAGTGTGAGATTTGAGTGTGTCAGCCTGTGATGCCATGGAGTTCGATAATAACCCACTGAGTGTGCGTAATACTTTATTCATTTGTCCCTCTATGGCTTCGAATTTTTTCGTCATCGTTTCTTCTACTTTTCCAATGACTTTCGCCATAACTTCGTTCGGTTTCTTGGTTAGGACCGGGATTCATCTCCACGTCATTTGCGAGAATTTAATTTCGTCCTTAGATAGTCAGAATGACTTGAGTCCATGTGGAAGTTTCACTCGTACCTCTCCTCACAGGGTGTTTGGGAAATATGCCCGTCTCATGTCTTGGAAAATATCACGATTCTGCTTGTTTGTATTGGCATGTTTCATTGACATTGTCCAGTTTATCGATGCGCTGTTTCCTTACTAACCTTGTTTGTGGTACTTCCCTGGCTCGAACAAAGTTCCGAAACAAAGTCCCGTTTTCGGTCCACTAGTGCACAAGGTTATCCGCCCTTTCGAGCAACTCCGGGGTTGTCTTCCAATCTTGCATATTTCTGTTTAGCGCACGGGGTCCAAAAGCCACTTGTGTTGTGTCCACAGCGCTCATAAACACATTGCGGAAATCCAAAGTCCGAAGTAACACATCATCACTTCCTTCACCCCTGCCGCCATTTTCTTCTCACTCGACGCACATTTCGTTTTCATGTGAAGTCCGAAAAAATGTCCTATGCGGACTCTCCACAACCTGAGTATCAATCATGATGACACTTCTGTGTGCTACAAATCGTTATGTCACTTTTCGTACACTCTCTTCTTACTGACGGGCACTTTTCACTACATAAAATGCTGAAGTCGCCTACAGTCACCCTCATCCCTTTTTTTGTGAAACTACAGTAGACTGTAGTTTACCGTTGTTGGCAAGCCATGTGACAAGTACTAATAAACACACAAAAGCAGAAGGCAAAACAGCCTTTTTTTTAAAAAATTACAAATTTCTTAAGAGTGACTTTTGACTTTGGAGGTTCTAAACATGTCGGAAATTACAAACAACAACAATAGTAAAATAATGATAATATATCATAATGGAAAAATTTCTAGTTAGCGCCTATTCTCGGCTACAGTACCAAGCTCTAAGCGCGTTGCAATCGACATCATAACAAACGTGCACGGCAAAAACTGAATATCTCATCCAACGGTTTTGAGTAGGCGAACGGTTGTTAATGATGAAGGAAAAGAAGTGCAGACAACAGATAGGTGAACACAGAGAGCAGACGAAGGGAGAGCGGAGGGAGGCAGGGAGGCAGAGAGAACTCATGATCTTTTCAACATACAGTCTCTGGCGACAAAGCGGGATGACAGCATTAG
>JADBJO010003754.1:0-5000 GCA_016801955.1 Conus betulinus
ACCCACTGAACAAAGTAAATCAATAAAAAACAGACAGCAGTGAAGAGAAAGCGAACAACGATCACAACAAAAAGGTTGGGGGGGGGGGGGGGGGGGGGGGGACATGCATGAATATCAAGTCCAGCTTTTGAACCCCACTCCAGGCTCCCCCTCCCTCCCCCTCTCCCACACCCCCCCCCCCCCCCCACCCTCCCCATTCTGCCTTTCTCCCCTTCCTCCCACCACCAGGACACGCAACATCCCATGTCTATCCTACCACCCCACTCCCCACCCCTCCATCCCCTCAACCCACTCACACACTCCTACACGCGCACATGAATAACATTCCTACATTCGTTCACTCCCACTGTGAGTGTTGACATACGTCGATCAGCAAACAGTACAGAAATACTGAAGTTAAAAAATAAGGAATATACTGAAAGAAGAATGACTATATCAAGTAATCATGATTTCTTATGAAATAACGAGAGAGAGAGAGAGAGAGAGAGAGAGAGAGAGAGAGAGAGAGAAGAGAGAGAGAGAGAGAGAGAGAGAGAGAGAACAGAATGATGGAATGAAAATGGATGAAGGATTGTTATATCCAACTCTGTGGGCAAGAAAACACTGAACAAAATAAATCAATTAAAATAGAAACAGTGAAAAGAAAGCGAGCAACGGTCGCACAAAAAGTGGGGGGTGGGGGGGGGGGGGGGGAGGGACGAAACATACATGAATGTCAGTCCAGCCTTTGCTCCCCACTCCAGGATCCTCATCCCCCCCCCCCCCCCCCCCCCCCCCCCTCATGTGTTTCTCTCCTTCCTCCAGGTCACACAACATCCCATCTCCGTCCCACCTTCACCCCACCCCACCCGCCACCCACTCACCCTTACACGCACACCTGAGCAAAAGCATGTGCAATACTCCTCTAGTGAAGCCAAAGTGGCTTAAAAACCACTTTGGCTTCACAAGGGGAGTAGCGCGTATGTTAATGTCTTAATGTCTTTTTTTTTTTTTTTTTTTTTTTGGTCGCTGAGGAAGGCATATTGCCGAAAATTTCTTGTCCTGGTTTGTGTTGTGCATTAAAACAGCGTTACTTCACACTTTTGTTTTGTGTGTTCTGCATTTTCGTCTGGTTCCGGTACCGCTGCAGTTTATTTCATTCGCTAACAAAAATGATCGTCTACATTCCGGAAAGAACTAAAAGAGATTTCTGGCCAAAATAAACGTATTCTTATTGAAAATATTGATACAGGGGTATGGTTTACACACTTCAAACAAGTATTTGACGATGGCACAGAGAACCAGAATGATAATGTTTTACCATATCAATTTATCACAGAAGGGCAACCCACTGTTATACTGTGTGATTTCGAATGATGAGGTGATTAGAGCAATAACAAATCTAAAATCCGGGGAAGCATATGGAACTGCTGGCATTTTAGCTGAATTGTTAAAAGCTGCATGACAAAAAACAATTCATTGCCTCAGTCAACTTTTCAATACTCTTTTTGATAAAGGATACTATCCCAAAGAATGGGCAAAGGCAGTGCTTGTACCCATTTTTAAGAAAGGCGATCCTAGTAAACCAGATAATTATCAGGGTGTTTCCCTACTCTTGTTATTAGCAAATGCTGTACCTCAATCATAAACAACAGGCTACATAAATGGCTGGGAAAATATGGGAAAATATCGGAATGCCAAGCAGGATTCAGAAAGAAATATTCAACGATATACCACATTTTTACACTTAATGTCGTTGCTCAGTAATATCATTTCCGAAGAGGTCATCAATTGTATGTAGTCTTTGTAGATTTTAAAAAAGGCGTTCGATTCAATGAACCATAAAAAAATGTTTGACACAATTACTAAAGAAGGTATTCAAGATAAATCTTACTCCGCTCTCAGTGCAATGTACAGCAGTTTAATGTCATGCGTCAGAGCAAATAACAAAATTTCAGATTATTTTGAATGTCCAAAAGGTGTCCGCCAAGGCCGCATTCTTAACCCCACATTATTTTCGCTCTTTATAAATCAGTTGGCTGTTCACGTTCATAGGTTTTCTATATGACTTTTTACTAATCTCAAGCAATTAATGTTTTTTTCAGATTTTTTTTTTAAAAATCCTAATGTACAACCAGTTTTATTCCTCTGAAATTTGGGGTCTGTCGAGACTGGACAGTATCAAACGAGTGCATCTAAGAGAGAGAGAGAGAGAGAGAGAGAGAGAGAGAGAGAGAGAGAGAGAATCCAGAACTCAGAAAACCTTTATCGATCAAGATTTGATATTTACACAACGCCGCGGCGAAGTGGGTTAGCATCGCGAACTCCCAGCCGGGAGGTCGTAGGTTCTATTCCCATCAGAGCCATGTGGAATTTTTCTGCCCCGGCCGTCTCCTACCCAGAGTTGAGTTTGCTACGATCTCAGTTGGGAAGACTGGTACCACACAGTCGAGTTTCCTGCACTAAATGGATGCGTCTCTGAGAATCCTACTCAAATTTTCTGACCAACGCTGCAGTTATCTATATCTCTCTGGGCTGGTTGGCGCCGGGATATATTATGAAAGGAAGCGTAGAGTACAGCCCTGCCATGCAGTCTCAGACTGGAATGGAAATCCATAGCATCATCTTCATGATCCCCATTCTCCTCGATCAGCATTTTTTGTTAAGTCTCACAATCTATGGCCCTGCTCTCATGTGACCTCAGTTTTGATGTCTCTCCACGTCTATGGCCTTGATTTGGTTTCATGAAGGTCACCGGTATCGGCAAGTTCATGGGGGCTGTAGTTGGACGGACGTGGCGGCGCCCTCCGGAGGGAGAGCTCATTCACACCGGCTCCCGCTACAAACCAATCTTTTTGTCGTCAGTAGGGGGCTTAGTAGTTGGTGACCTGCGTAGATTGGATCATGAACAATCGCCACTGAACACCACCGGAGTGACTCGGCAGCAGCGCATGTCTCCTCCGGTGGGTTGCCTTTTGTCAACTTGACAATGACTGCTCCCTGTGTATTGCCGATGCTGCGGCTGCGGCAGGACGGGTCTGGCTGTGGCTGTGGACAGGGAGTTGGAATGAGCGGCGTGGGTACAATGCCATTGAGGTGGCACATAAGATAGGACAGCAACAAAAAAAAAGAGAGAGATTTTAGTCTGAGAGAGAGAGAAAGAGAGAGAGAGAGAGAGACAGAGACAGATACAGAGACAGACAGACAGACAGACAAGAAGAGAGAGAGAGAGAGAGAGAGAGAGAGAGAGAGAGAGACAGACAGACACAGACAGACAGACAGACACAGACAGAGGGCTTTCATTTTGTAAGGCAGCTGTTGGTGCATGGTCGGTGTGGACAGCTGACAATTTTATTGGCCTGGGGATCACAGGCCTGTGGATGCAGAGAACCTAACCATGGAAACATAGACCTAGCAGAACATAGAACTGGGCACACAAACCTGGGGGGGGGGGGGGGGGGAGTGGTGGGGGGGGGGGGGGGGGGGTGGGAATAGACCAAAAGAACCAGGGAGAACCAAGACACATGGTATTAGAGGCCTGCGGAAACACAGACTTGAAGGGTGGGGAGGGGGACGTAGGCCTCGGGAAATAGCCTTATACGGGAAGCTAACCTAGACCGAGGAAAACGTAGACCTAGGATAACGTAGACTTCACAAAATATAGGACTGGTGAGCCCAGACCTAGGGGAGGATAGACCTTCAGGAAGCTTGGCCTGGTGGTAGGAGCATAGACTCCGAGATCGCTGCGACTGGGGTGGACATAGATACGGTGAATAAGGCCTTAGGGAGCGTACACCTGGGGGGAACATAAACCTTGGGGAACATAGACCTGACGGAATGTCGCTCTAACAAAGTTACACAAATTAGTGAAAGAAATAAAGCGTCACGCCTTTGACGTAAGGACTAACTTTTGAAGACAACGTAAGAATTATAAACTCATTCCGTATGCTTACGTATCAAAAATAGTGTCATTGTTTTGCAGAATTTCCATGCTCCAATAACAATATCGGATAAGCTCAGAAGAGCAAGAAGAAGCAGTCAGGCATGACAAGGAGAAGATTGCAGTTGAAGAAGAAACAGCGTGTTTGAAGAGGAAAGGAGTGCCCACCCGTATGAAAGCAAGTTCTGGAAGAGGCCACCCAGTTCTTGACCACCAAGACAAAAAGGGGGCGAGATCCTGTGAGCCAGCGACAAGGTATCAGATCGTTGACTTAAGAGTGGTTACATCATTAGTCATGCTACATCTCGATCTCTTTTGTTTATTGAAAGAGAAAGGGGTGTGTGTGCGGTTATTCCATTCTTCCACAAGCCCAACAACAGAATGTGTGTGTGACAGGGAACATAGACCTGGGGGAACATAGACTGGGCGAAAGAGGGGGGGGGGGGGGGGTGTAGGCTGGGAGAACAAACCCTTGGGTGGGGAACATGAAACCGGGAGAGAACATAGACATGGACGAACAAAGACACGGTGAGAAGACAGACTTTGGAAAATGAAGGCCTGTGTGTGTGTGTGTGTGTGTGTGTGTGTGTGTGTGTGTGTGTGTGTGTGTGTGTGTGAGTGTGTGGTGTGGTGTGGCTCTCTCTCTCTCTCTCTCTCTCTCTCTCTCTCTCTCTCTCTCTCTCTCTCTCTCTCTCTCTCTCTCTCCCAACAGACACAAGGAGTGCCAGCGTAAGTTTCATTTCTCTTTTTTTATTTTAAAACAAGCAATATCCATGTGGGAACTAATCTTGATATTACTGATTCAAACAATTTTTTTGTCACTTGAAGCAAATAATCGATAACTCTTTAACATATGCTATTCAGTCGAACAGATAATGCAGAAATTCCGGTATTAATCGTAAACGATGGAAATGAAAAGTGTCATTAAAATCGATCTTACCTTGTCTGTATGTTCACAACAAAACAACAGGAAACCAAATTGTGTGTGTGTGTGTGTGTGTGTGTGTGTGTGTGTGTGTGTGTGTGTGTGTGCGTGCGTGCGTGCGTGCGTGCGTGCGTGCGTGCGTGCGTGCGTGCGTGC
>JADBJO010003754.1:7500-45000 GCA_016801955.1 Conus betulinus
GTCCACAGCCTTGTGGAACAGCTCTCGATTTGCCGCACGAAGAGAACCAGAACCAACGGCAAAAACAGCAGAAAAGGGTCCCACTAGATCTGGCCTGGTCGAGGAGGAAGAAAAAAATGATCTTCATAGGCTTAGAATTCCCAACTTAGAGCAAGTGTCCGTAGCTATGTGGGTGAGACACCCATCATAAGGCGACTTGTCTATGTGGCTTAAAATGTCCAACAGGTAATCTGTTCATGTATACTGTCAAACAAATGGTCGCCTCAATGACAATCACTGACGGATTTGGATTCAGCCTATCCACCACCACCACCACCACCACCCCAAAAAAGGCGAAATCAGGTTAAAAACTGATATATAAAAACTGAGAACCTGGTAGGTAACGCATGGTACCAGGGGGTAGGAGGGAACACTAAGAGAAGCCAACTCCAAAGTTAAAAACTGTTTCACAAAAACTGAGAACCTGCTACGTAAAGCAATGGTACCAGGGGGTAGGAGGGAACACTAGGAGAAGCCAACTCCAAAGTTAAAAACTGTTTCACAAAAACTGAGAACCTGCTACGAAAAGCAATGGTACCAGGGGGTAGGAGGGAACACTAAGAGAAGCCAACTCCAAAAAGTTAAAAACTGTTTCACAAAAACTGAGAACCTGCTACGTAAAGCAATGGTACCAGGGGGTAGGAGGGAACACTAAGAGAAGCCAACTCCAAAGTTAAAAACTGTTTCACAAAAACTGAGAACCTGCTACGTAAAGCAATGGTACCAGGGGGTAGGAGGGAACACTAAGAGAAGCCAACTCCAAATGTTGGCAACCTGTTGTATGAAAAAAAACCAGTATCCAGGTGGTAGGAAATGGACACTTGATGGAGACTGTCTAAAAGGTTGGGAACCTTCTATGTAATGAAACAGAACCCAGACGGTAGGAATAGACACTGAATGGAGACAATTTCACACCTTCTCTGTAATGAAACAGAACCGAGGCGGTAGGAATGGACACTGAATGAAGACAATGTCACAGGCTGGGAACCTGTCATGTTAAGAAACTTGATGTGGATGGCAGGAACAGACACTGGCAGGTGATCATTTCACAGGCCTTATGAATTCTTATTGGTCACAAACCAAAGAAGAGATATTTCAGGTAGTGGTGTATTTTTATTGCTCAGACACTAGAAACGAGAGGTTATTTTAAGGTGATCGTGGATTTCCATTGGTCAGACAACAAAGAGGAGGGGCTTAAGTCAGTGGCTAATTTTACTGGTCAAACAATGAAGTGTTTGAGGCAACGGTTGATTATTGTTGATCAGACTCTGACAGGCGTGTAAGGCAGTGAAGAATTGTGCCTGGTCAGACACTAGGAAGGAAAGGTTTAAGGCACTGGTAAAATTTCGTCTGTTGGACACTGAGGTAGAAAGGACATAAAATGGGCTGACGAGTGGTTTCTTTGGTTCGGAATTCATTAATTTTTTTTATGATTCATTGGAAAGTGTGGTGCTGATCAGGGATTTTCAGATCATGTGTATCACAGTTACTACTTGTCCAAGATCTTCTTACAATGTACGGTCCAGAGTTGACACGAACCAGGCGCAGACTGAAAAAGTCTTATGTGGACAAGAATGCAGGAGTGGAGTGATTGTAACGCCCCTAGCTAAACTGTGCAAGGGTAATCAGTACCCACAGCATGAAGGATAGAGCACATACAGCCAGAAGTCATCAAGCCTGAAGCAACGATCTGCCATAGAGTATAGAAATGAAATAGCGGCCAAAAGACCAGACACAGTCCCTATCAAAACCTTTACCAAAGAAAACAAATACAACTGGAAAAAAGAGGCGTGGAAGGATTACCTTTGCAGAAGGCGTTTTTGTAGGTTCTGTGTGCTTCACTGGGGCTTCTGTCCCCACCCACAGCTCGTCCATCTGAAAAAAAAAAATGTCCATTACAAAGCCATCAGAAAAGTTATGTCAATATTTCATAGTTCTGTGTGTACACGTATGTGTCAACAGAGATGAATTTTCGAATCATGTATCTCGCACTTACTCCTTGTCCAAGACTGTCTCACAATGTACGGTCGAGGGGTTGATGTACTTGAGGCAGACTGATAAAGACTTATGTGGGCAGCAGGCAGGAGAGAAGAAATCATAACACCTCTAGCTAAAACGTGCAAGGGAATCCAAAGAACCGTCTCAGCGAACAGGATCGAAGCCAATATACCACAGACCATTTTTCAGAGTTCAACGTCAAGAGAGAAGTGGCCACATCTACACTTAAAGGAAGAGCAAGACGCATCATCAACCACCAAACACTGGCATGATATCAAGGCCAACGTTGCGAAGACTCCTAGAGATTGGGACAGACTCAAAATGGGCCTTTCCAGTGGTAGACATAAACGACCGAACACAAGTCAACTGAGAGAAAACTTTGAATCTCTCAGAACCACCTGTGTTAACTGAGAACGTATGTGAATTGGTAAGTAAACATCAATGGAACAATCCAAGCGTATAAAGTGGGGAGTCCACAGATGTGCGTCTATATGCACTGGCATGCGTGCGTTTATGTATTTGTATGCTTGTGTTGTTCTTGTTGTTGTTGTGTTGTTGCTGCTGCTGCTGCTGCTGCTGCTGCTCTTATTAATAAAAACATTACTATGTCATTTTCAAAACGGAGTGACAGAGCATGGAAAATGAAGCAACATTTAGAATATGAAAAAATGAGCACTCTCAAGTCCCTTTTAAAAATAATAAACACTCAAGCTTTCGGGTCTGAGACCCTTCATCAGGAAACACTAAACGGCAAACACAAGGGAAAAATGTCAAAGTAACGAAAAACAACATAAAAAAGAACAAATGATATTAAAACGAATTGATGTCACAACAGTATTGTGTAATACTTTTCCCTGGTAGAGCAGCATAATGCAACATGTGTTAGGTCTGTTAGTTTCTGCTGACAACCTCCCTATGAAATCCTTTTTTCCACCCCCCACCCCACCCCCCCACCCCTACACACACACACACACACACACATCCCATATAATTCCCCCCCTCCTCCTCCCCCCCAACCCCACCCACCCCCCACCCCATAACAGACATACCCCACATACTTCATCCCGCCCCCGTCCCCCCTCCACCACACACACACATACCCCCACACACTACCCCCACCACCCCTCTCCACCCCCATCCCCACCCCACCACACACACACAACCCTCCCCCACCCACCCACACACACACACACACAAGCACCCCCCCCAAACACACACACATCCCCCTCCTACCACACAACTAAACATATCCCCCCCCCCCCCCCCCCCCGTTCCCCCACTACATTCCCAGTCCTCTTCTTCATACTATCTTAGTATAAACAGTAATGTGAGGTTCACAGTAAAACACAAGAAGCACAAACAGCGTTGAACCCTTTATGATGTTTTCAAATGTATGCCCAGGGGTTGAAAGGATCCCAAATTTTTTTTTGGATGAAATGGAATTCTGTGAATCTTGAGAGAGAGAGAGAGAGAGAGAGAGAGAGAGATGGAGAGAGAGAGAGAGAGAGAGAGAGAGAGAGAGAGAGATTGTACATGCCTTAATATCATGGAACGAAGAACATACAGAAACAAAATAGAAATGAAAATTAAAGAAAAAAGGAAATGAAGAATTGAAAATAGCCAAAAACAAAAGGGGAGAAAGAAGGTGAAGGAAAAAGTCGATCCAGAGAGAGAGAGAGAGAGAGAGAGAGAGAGAGAGAGAGAGAGAGAGAGAGAGAGAGAGAGAGAGAGAAAACGCGCACGTGCGCACACACATACAGTCTCTCATGATACTCTAGAGGAGACAACCACCTTCCAAGTATATACTGATCTGGATAAAGTACCTCTCCTTGGACAGTACACCACTGGAGAGAGAGAGACAGAGACAGAGAGACAGAGTCTTCTGTTTCCTGACATTGGACAGAAATGGACTAAAATGTTGGACAGCCTGTCTCACTGTAGATTTTTACATAAGGGGTGACAGGCTCATGCAAGGGCGGGTGCATCTCTGATGTGTAAGGTTTGTTGCGGTTTCTTTACCCACGCAAATGGTACAGTGTGACGTTTAGTACTTCGACTGGAGTTTCTTACGATTGCTGTCAAAGTGAGCTGGAGTAATGGGGGTACATTTTGTGCCTTGAACTTGTTTGGCTTAGACTGACTTCCATTCAAGTGGGGAAGATGCTGTTTGTTTGTTCTGCGAGCAGCAGAGTACAGCTGTGTGTGCCAGTGGATTTTACCATTCACTACTGTTCTCCAGAATGGTGGAGGGAAAGGGCTGATAGCACAGTCAGTACTCAACATACTGCATTCGCCTCGTGCTTGGGAAGTGTCCGTTACTGACAACAGTATGACTCATATGAACCAAGTCTGCGATTTCTGGGATGTCCGTGTTTTTCATGGCACTGGATAGTCTACAGCTACACGGGGGAAAAAAGTTAGGTAAGTTGAACCTTCAGAGTGATTTTTGTTTTGAATTGGGATGTGCCAGGGTGTGTGTTGTGATGTGAAAACATGTGTGTGTACGCTTCATTGGGAAATTTGAACACTGCCTTTTTTTTTTTTTTTTTTTGTCTTGTTCTAAGTTTTTGGAAGGAAAGAGAGTTGATGCTGCTAGAAAGATAATCATGATTACTTGCAGGAATGATTTTGAATCTGAATCTTTGAAGTCGGCTGTTAGGTTCCATGATTATGTGTGGTGGCGGCCTTATTCGAACCTCCTGCAGACAGAATGAGGAGAGATCGGGGGGGGGGGGGGGGTGAAATGTAAATAGCCATCGCCTTGCCAGTTGTCTTCAGATTCATCGCGAGTTTTGTCAGAGTTCGTGTACTGGTCCTGATCTTCATGTTCCCTTGGGTGTGAGAGTTATCTGTATTTTTGTGGAGGTGAATTTTGTGGAGGGGTGTAGACATGTAGTGTGCCAACAGCGAAATGAAACATCTTACCTCCCTCACCAGTTGCCAGGGGCAACAAAAGCAGGATGAGCAGAATCATTTCCAGTGTGTGCATAGTGGCTGTGTTCCAGTCCTGAAACAGCCCAGATGAAATGATAACCAGCACAGTGAAACACAATCAGTCAAAATGAAACGGCCCAGATGAAATGATAACCAGCACAGTGAAACACAATCAGTCAAAATGAAACGGCCCAGATGAAATGATAGCCAGCACAGTGAAACACAATAAGTCAAAATGAAACGGCCCAGATGAAATGATAGCCAGCATAGTGAAACACAATCAGTCAAAATGAAACGGCCCAGATGAAACGATAACCAGCACAGTGAAACACAATCAGTCAAAATGAAACACCCCCCCCCCCCCCCCCCCCCCCCCCCCCCCAGATGAAATGATAGCCAGCACAGTGAAGCACAATCAATCAGAATGATAATTAAATCCACGTGATGTAAATATTGCACGTGTATCGACTAAGCAATAATTGTCGTCAGTAGGGGGTTTAGTAGGTGGTGTCCTGCGTATGTTGGATCAGAACAGGCGCCACTGAACACCCCTGAAGTGACTCGGCAGCAGTGCAGTGTCTCCTCCGGTGGGTTGCCTCTTGACGACTTAACATTGACTGTTCCCTGTGGATTGCCGGTGCCGGGGCTGTGGCGGGACTGACCAGGCTGTGGCGGTGTACAGGGTGTTAGAATGAGCGGCGTATGTGCACTGCCTCTGAGGTAACACAGAAGTTTGGACAGCAAAAAAAAATAATAATAATAAAAATAAACGAAATAATAGGAAATAAAATAAAATTTTGCGCGCGTGTACGATGCTTGTAGAAGACTTAATGCATATCCCTCTCTGCCAGTGTTATACAGCTTCCCAGTCATGTTGCTATGTCATGCATTGTAAACACGCTTGGCAGTCTGTACTGGGTCAGCATTATTGTACTAGTGTCAGACTCGCGCGCATCAAACGTCAATAATCAACCACTCAGGCAAAACAAACGAGTTACCCTTTTAATTAGCAACCAAACTTTTCATACGATTTACATACAAATTCTTTCAACTCTGACAACAAAACTGATTAAACATGTTTTTTTCAAAATTATATAAACAGGTCCTAACGGACAAAACTACTCCCTTTTCCTTTCAGAGTTTGCACCCACAGTGCCCCGATACAAAAACTCAAAATACACTAAAGCAATTGTTTCCATAAACAAAGGTTTCTGGTCCTCACAGATCTATAACTATTACTCAACAATTTCTCGTCGACTTGCGAACACAAACCATACGTTGTGCTTGTGCCTCTCTCAACACAAAAGGACAATAGCCCTGGCCGAACTTTAGAGAAAGTTCCTAAAAGGAGAAGAAAAAATGTATTAAATCATCATATTATTCTTTATCTAAATAACATTTATCTCCTTTTTTTCCCGTCACCTTTCATTTTCTTCTCCATGCTTACCTGGAGGTGTCAGGGTTTTTTTTTTTTTTTTTCTTTTTTTTTTTTTTTTTTTTTTTTTTTTTTTTGCCAAACATGGCCTTCAATTTACAGAAGACATCTCCTGTGTCTTTGACAAAAACTATGAGGCATGCGTTCTGACGTCTTTGTAGGAGATACCTGCCGCTGACAGGACAGTCGGTATATGTCGATTATCATCATCAGTTTATTTGATAACACCACAAGAACAGGCAAGGCAGTACTGAGTGAGTATTGTTGACTGTGAGTGTCCATATCAGCAGCTGCGGAACACTGAGAAACAAAATCAGCAGAAACAATATCTTCCCAAGGTACTGTCCAAAAGTGTGAGTTTCAACATTAACGTCATTGAGAGGAACATCATGAGAAAGGGACTATTTACGGGGGTACTTAAAATCAATGTTCTTTTTTTCTAAATGAAAAGTTGGCCACAGCACGCTGAATACAGTCTTTCTGGTCTGTACTGATCATGGCCATACTGAGTGTAAAAGAATGTCAGTAAAAAAATTGTGGGCAAGTGCTTCAACAGCCAGTGTCATTTGCATGCAGGTGAAAAATTCA
Source organism: Conus betulinus (assembly GCA_016801955.1). Lineage (NCBI taxonomy): Eukaryota > Metazoa > Mollusca > Gastropoda > Neogastropoda > Conidae > Conus > Conus betulinus. Next base: position 14,495 of record JADBJO010003754.1, read on the forward strand.
AATGAGTCTTTCTGGTCTGTACTCATCATGACCATACTGTGTGTAAAAGAATGTCAGTAAAAATTGTGGGCAAGTGCTTCAAATGTCAGTAAAAAAAAATGTGAGCAAGTGCTTCAACAGCCAGGTCATCTGCATGCAGGTGAAAAATTCAAATGGCCTGTAACATGCATATAGAAGCAGCTTTCAAAGGACTCGGAGACCCAACCTAAGTGTGTAGATGCCATGCAGACTGTTCACATGAGGTGGAGGTTGAATGGAGCTTTTCATGTGGGCATTATTACTGTAGAAGGGCTATAGAAAAGCTGTGTACATCAATTTGGACATTTTTTTCAAAATTCCATTTAAAACTAGCATTTGGACCTCCCTGTCATCGGTTTTGAATACAACACCCCAAACAATAAAATTTTGATAGAGTGAAGGGACCGTGCTCGTGTCGGTTTTCTGGAGTGTTTTCTGAAGTGAGGGTGATTTGTTTTGTTTTCTTTCTGGTGCTTTGCTTCCCTTTTCACCGTCACTCTTATGTCCTTTCTTAATGTGTTAGTTGTGTTTTATTTCATTGAGAAAAAAATAATGTGCGATTCTTTCTTTTTCTGCTTTTTATGAGCTGATACTTACCCAGGATGTAGATTCAACATAGCAAGTCTGTGCTTTGTGGAAACAGGTCTGTGTGTGTGTGTGTGTGTGTGTGTGTGTGTGTGTGTGTGTGTGTGTGTTGTGTGGTGGTGGTGGTGGTTCTGGTAGTGGTGGCGGCAGAAATATGCTTGTATGTGCGTGTGAGTTGACGTGCTCATATGAACAGACATTCGAGCGCAACAGAGCAGCCACCATCCAAGAAAATCGGAGAATCGGAGAAAACGAGGCCCATCCTTGCAAAACTCCATTCTACGCAGCGTCTGTGGACAACTTTGTGCCTGAGGAATTGGTCTTCATTCCCACATGAAGACCCACATTAGTAGATGACCTGCCCGCCTACTCATCCGTCTAACACGACTAGAGAATCCATACTGTTTCTTTGTATCGGTGGCGCTGAGTGTGCATTTCCCCCAAGTCTCTCCCCCTCCTCCTCGCACATCCCGCTGCAGTTTTCCTCCCACTTCTCAACATCTCATCCTGTCCCTCTCCTCCACCCACCCCCAGCCCTCACCACCCTTCTTTTTTTTCCTCCTCTCTCCCTTCAACAACTCCTCCACACATTTGACTGTTATAAAATGCAAATTGCTGTCATACGTACACAAGCACGCGCACACAGACTTGGCCTGTATTCAGCAAAGAATGATTTTCATATAAGCATTGCTAGAGGACTATATTTGCACATTATTGATACAAATATACTGCTCATAATTTGTTTCATGTGGGAAAAGATGATGCCCTTGTTGCCACCTGTCACAAAACAATCATCCCTTACAGGGAGTGGGTCTGGAAAATATTAACACAAAATCACATCTGAAACACAGGCGCCCTCTATGACAATAACAAGCATAAATGTATAACAGAGGAGTTGCCGGTAAAATTTAGCAGCTGTCCATCCCATTTAAATACTGATTTTTAGGAATAATTTTTGAGTTGCGTCAGAATTGCCGGAAGGGAGACAACAATCAGCGCATAGGTTTTACTATAGTTCCATTAACCACGCACACACTGCTTGTAATTTCAGTCTGTGCAGGTTCATTGTTTATACTGCAGGAGAGACTCTTTTGTCCCATCTGTTTCTTTTCCACTTGGATTGATCCAGCAATGCTCAATGTTTGAAACTCACTTTTAAAAGTGAGTTTTTAAGGGGGGGTACTTGAAAACGAAAGGAAAAGTTGGTAACAGCACGCTGAATACACTATTTCCAGCCTGTACTTCAATATGATCATATTGCGTTTTTAAAAAATGTCAGTAAAAATTTGTTGGCACGTGCATAAACAGCCAGCGTCATTGGCATGGAGGCAAACATTGCAAATGCTGCATCCTATCACACAGCTATCAGCAGTTACTTTCAAAGGACTCAACACTGACCCTAAGTGTGTGCAGGCGCATTGAAACTGTTCATGTGAGTTGGAAATTAATTGGACATTTTCATGTGGCCATCATTTCTTAAAAAGCGTGTAAAAAGAAAAAAAAGAAAAAAAAAAAAAAAAAAGCTGTTTACAGGCTACACACCAAAAATTAACACGCCAAGGCCTTCTTTAAAGTGTAACTCACCCCCTATATAGTGATTTTTAGGAAACTGTACGTTATGTCGGGGTAAATTCTATCACTATTGACAGGCACGTTTGCCTATCTGACCCACCGCACTTTTATCTGCGTTGACGGAAATTGCCGACAACATGTTGAAGTTTACCGGAAAACCTGTGAGGTAGTATTGGCATTGGTAGAACATGGCGAGACACGACACAGGTCGGAACCTACGAGTCAAACCTTACCAGTTTGAACCGCCAGCACCGAACAGAAGAGCGGACGACGAACAATGAGTAGAAGTGGAGGCACCAACACAAAAATCGTGCTGGCAATACAGATTGGTGAGTATTTTGTTGTCCAGGAATGATCTGCAGTTAGCACAATGTGTCGTCCAGTGAGTGACCCGCTGACCGATTTGGCTTCAAGCTTATCGTGTGTTGATCACTGTACGTTTGTGTTGATTTGTTGGAAGGACTTAGAATTTTGAGAAGTCCAGTGAAACAGTGGTTGGACACTTTTGCTGGTTACTCAAGAAAAGGTCTGTTTATTATTGTGGGGGTGGTGAAGAAGAAGAACGGGGGGGGGGGGGGGGGGGGGGGGAGGGGGGGTATGTGTCAGTGCGTGTGTGATGACAGCATGTGTGTGTCTCTGAGGCCCAACGAAATGTTCAGTATAAAATCACACTTATGTTATGGCTTATGCTGGATAATGTGGATCAGCACATCTTCCTGAGTCTTCATTTAGATCCGTCCTCGCCACACAATCCATCTGCTAGTAAAAAAAGAATAAAGAAATATATTTTGCTTAGTGGTATTTTAGAGCTGTGTTTTCAAGTTCATGACCATCAAAAATAGGACAGGCTTTGTTGGAGGGAGGGGGGGGGGGGGGTGCACATACGTGTGTGTGTGTGTGGGGTGGGTGGGGGGACATTACATTAAAGAAGAAGACAGTGTGTAAAACAGTCACTGAAACAATCATCAAATAAGCCCAAGAGCATACAGGTTGAGCTGGAAACATTACCAAACTTCTACTTTATTCTTCAATGTAAAGTTATAAAATGAAATAATGCAAGGGGTTATTCATTCATGTAATAACAAGTACATATTGTTTAAATGAAAAAAAACAGTACATATGTTCAATGCCCAGATTTTATTTGCTTCCTTGCAAAATTTCTTCTTAGTTTAAGTTTTATTTTTTGAAAATATGGTTACACTTAGTAACAGCATAAATTTCTGCTCAAGTACAAAAAGTAAACAAATTATCACTTGGTTATGTATTACAAAAGTGAAAGTTAAAACAAATGAATATTTCTAAAAAAAAAAAAAAAAATTGTCTGAGAGTGTGCAACAGGGAGAGTTGAGAGACCAGACAGTTAGTCCAGAAAGGAGAAATAAAGACGACAAAGGAGGGAGAACAGGGAACTGCAAGGCTAGAAAGAAGGAATTATTACTTATTTAAAAAACAACAACAAAGAAAAAAAAACAATTACAAAGAAACTGGAAATGAAATGAGGCAGTGAACAGTAAACAAGTGGGGTAGTCTTTGCTCCCATAAGGAAACCTAACACAGAGTAACTTTTATTCAAGACTGGCACAGCCTTTTAAACTTGAATAAAGTCAGACAAATACAAAGACGAACAATCTAATAGTGGGGGGAAAAACAAGCGCAGGCCAACGACTAAATTGTCTTCATAGTAATGTCTTGGCAAAACTTTCAACTTAAGGAGGCGCCCTCTGTGTTAGGTTTCCTTATGGGAGCAAAAACTACCCCACTTGTTTACTGTTTACTGTTCCCTGCCTCATTTCATTTCCAGTTTAGTTTTGATTAAATTGAGGTTATTTGTTTCTGTCTGTCTTTGTGTTTGTCTTTTGATCTCCCTTGCATCTTTGGGTGGATCCTCAAGCGTAGGCTCAAAGATTGCCCCCTACATTTTATACTATTACATAATATCTGTAGTTTTTCAGCAACTTTTTTTTCTTCCCCACACTTCTGTTCTGTTGGTTTCCTTTCTACTCTTCGCTGGCTGCTTCGGGGGTGCTATTGGATTTTTTTTGCACCCTTGGTGGTGACAACACCACGGTATTATGGACTGTGGTGTGTCTCTATTTGACGCCAGGAGCGCTGATACAGCCAGCCGTGTCTCCCTGAGTTCTGACCCAGTGGACGAAAGGCTTCGGAGCAGGCAATACAAATATATCTGCCTTTAAATAGTATAAAAGGGATTGCGATGGTTCCCTTATGCAGCTAGTGAAGAGTTTTTTCATATCTGTAATATATTTTCTTAATTTCATGTTCCCAGTTTTTACATCTTCAACCTCCTGCCCCCCCCCCCCCCTCCCCCCTCCTTGAGTTGAAAGTTTTGCCAAGACATTACTATGAAGACAATTTAGTTGCTGGCCTGTGCTTGTTTTTTTTCCCCCACTATTAGATTGTTCGTCTTTGTATTTGTCTGACTTTATTCAAGTTTTAAAAGGCTGTGCCAGTCTTGAATAAAAGTTATTCTGTGTTAGGTTTCCTTATGGGAGCAAAAACTACCCTACTGTTTACTGTTCCCTGCCTCATTTCATTTCCAGTTTCGTTTTGATTAAATCGAGGTTATTTGTTTCTGTCTGTCTTTGTCTTTTGATCTCCCTTGCATCCTTGGGTGGATCCTTAAGCGTAGGCTCAAAGATTGCCCCCTACATTTTATACTATTTACATAATATCTGTAGTTTTTCAACACCTTTTTTCCTTCCCACATGGAGCAAAAAACTACCCCATTGTTTTACCAATTACAAAGAAAGATGTAAGACTTCATGAATGTACAAACCAAAGTGTAAGAATGTCCTCATGATCTCTCTGTAAATGTATCTTATGACTTGTGTGAATCAATTCAAAGTACTGCCATGGTCATTTTATATTGGAAGCAGAAAACAACTACAGGCAACTGGTAATGATTGATATCAATACTAACAGCAGACCTAGGAATAACAATTGAAGGGGAACAAAGGAAAATGAAAGGGAAAAATATCAAAAACATCAGATGCTAACACAACCAAAAAAGTAACATTAATAGCAATTCCGAGTTTTGTTTTTTTTTTTTTTTCAGGTGTACATGTGGAAACTGTGTTGCAATGAATCCAACCATGGAAAACCACTGTTGCACAGAGTCTGAGAAGATATGGCAGAAAGTTTTACGATACAGGTACGATGAATAGTTTATACCGTCAACTTTCTTTATCAAGTAAAACAGAATGGAATGCATGGGCGAAACTTCTTCAGTCTGAGGACAGAATCCGTTTTATGAAATTATGCGAGACGGAATTTTCCGTTTTTTGTAAATCCGAAAAAAAAAAAAGTTTTCAAAACAGTCCCTAAAATTGCGCAAATTACGTATCGAGTGCGTCTACCATAAAACGGAAGTGCCGAATCGGAAGTATTCTTTATTTTAGGGAACAAAGGTAAAGCGCCATTTGCCGAAATCTAGATTTTGAGTTAGGAGTTGTTGGAAACCGTGAGAATGTCCTATCTTAAAGTTCAGGTGATTCAGTTGAGAAGATCGACGCTGGCATCACTAATAAGTGGCGATGGGCTTGGCTGAACAAAATAGATGATGAAAAACGACAACATTGTGTTTGGTGTTTGAAAATGAACAAACTTGGTGTAGCGTTTTTGCTGCGTGTGCAACTCGGACCTGAAGTATGGATCTAATGGAAAATCTCGGCTAGCAAAGCATGCCAGAAGTCTGGACCATATTAAAAGCATGAAGGTAAGAATTTCAGTAAAATCTTTTTCAGCAGCTCAGCAGCCCTCCATGCCTCCCCCCCCCCCCCCCGCCCCCCCCCCCCCCCCCCCCCCCCCCCCCCCCACCCACACAGTGACACATACACACACACGCACACACACACACAATTGCATTTGCTCTACAAGAGAATATTGCTGTGCTCAGACAAACAAGACTACAGCCTGTTCTCCATTATTCCAGCTGTGACAACATAGAGGAGTTTATGATCCATTCCCACCAGAAAGGAGAGAAAAAAATCTTGAGTAACCGCAGAGTTCTACTGAGTACAACACTCTTCTCATGGCTTCTAATTTACCAATAGATTTTCCTGTTCAGGAAATATGTCGGCTTGCAACAGGCTTGTGGTCCTGATGTTGATACCCTTACTGCCGCCCATCTATGTCCAAGGCACCAACTAAGCTGGTTTGGGGGGGGGGGGGGGGGGGGGGGTAAGTTTTTTTTTTTTCTTTTTTTCTTTTTTAATTTACAATGACGATTTTTGTTCTCATATAAGCAATAAATATGTTTCAAACAAGGCCTCAGCTCCAAATTTCCTTTCACCAGAGGCCACGAAAACTGTCTGAATTTTTCAAAGTCGGGGGTTCTCCCCCCCCCCCCCCCCCCCCCCCCCCGACCCCAACCTTTCAGTTTTTCAATTTTTTTTTCCAGTGTCACCCATGGGAATGTCTTTTTGGTTTCTTTTGAGGCCATGATCTGCCATTGTATACTTCTTAAATGCATATGTATAATGCACACATATTCAGACATGAACAAAGAGAAATGATTGAATTTGTACACACATGTAATGGAATACACCTTTCAGTTTATTAAATTATTTTTTTTTATGGATTTATTATTACTTGATGAGTATATTCTGCAGTGTATAGAATCATCCAAAACACCTGACAATACAGAGATACTAGTTGTAGTATATGTTTTTATTGTCAGCTATTTTGAAAGATTCTGTAAAGTTACTCAGTCTTTTTTGTTTGTTAAATTGTCATAGTAAGAGTTAAGATCAGTAAGTGATAATAATAAGATGTCAAATTATTCTGTCTTAGATCAAGGTGACATTATTGAATTTATTAGAGTAGGAACATTTGGAATCTTGAGAAGTAATTTGTATGACTGATTATCCCAGGTACAAGCAAAGTGATGTTTTAAGTGAGTTAGTTGGTATGTGTATATGGGTGGTTAATACGCTGTATTAACATACGCAATAACTCAGTTTTACCTCAATTTTTGAAACTTGTTATAGTGACTGATACGGGTATCAAGGAAGCCCAGTTCGAATATGGGCTATTATCTGTATAGTGTTGGTCAGTGGCAACGTTTCCAGTATGGCTGTCATGCAGATAATGATATAACATACAATTGCTCTAGTTCACTCTGCATACAAATGTCATAAATAAACAGCTGTGACAAGTCAGCATGTGCCCTAAGACTGTGATATCATTCTGTGCAGGTCCTTGCAAGTGGAAAAAGGTGGAGGTCAGCCAGCTGAGTGTATCACTGCTGTTCCTGGTTTCCAGACTGTCTGCCTTGACCCTGATGTTCTGGAAACTGCCTGTCATCAGTACAAACAGGAGCATGGGCAGATGAGGGCTTCTACAGAAGAGTAAGTGTTGTATAATTGCTTGTATGTGCCAGTAATTTCCTGAGGAAAGGAGTGTTAAAGGGACACCTAGGGAGAAATAAATGACACATCCCGCTATGACAGGGATGAAAGTGGAAAGGGCACAGCACGCTACACGATATCGAATGGTGTACTCTAGTAAAGGGGGCCCCCTTACCACAGGTTTCAGTGGTCAGATTTTAAATATCCTACCTTAGTCAGCTTGTTGTTTGCCTTCTAAGACTTACCAAGACATGGTGGACATACAATATGAGAACTCTGTAATATCGAAAAAAAAATCCTTGAGTACTAATTCTGATTTGTGTGTGTGTTTTGTGACTACATGTGCATCTGTATTTTGTATAAAGCCAAGTGAAGTTCCATTCTATTCAGTGAATGATAATGGATTGTGTTCTCATCGTGTTTAGGTAGCCGCTCTCTAACTTTAGGGAAATTTGAATGAAGGTGTCTATGTCAGGAGCTTACTCAGTTACTGCTTCCAATATTATCTGTCTACAACATCTTTTTGCTGTTCCTCAGATACTCTAAGTAAAAAGCTGCAAGCAGTCTTTGAATGGGACAGGAAATACCCTTCTTGATTCACATCTTTCATGTCTCTTGCATTGTGTACTCTTAGGTTATAGTATACACTGTACAGTAGTTATTCATTACTCAGTCAATACAGCAAGATAAACTGTTTAGAGCTTAAGGTGAACTGAAATACACCTACATATGTTTTTTTTGCTACTTTTTTCCTCCATCATGGACCAAATGCAACTTTCTTCCACAGGAAATACCAGTACATTGGCCACAGGCAGCTTGTGAGCCTTTGGAATTCTGGGCAGAAACATCCGTGTTCCCCTTCCATCTTGCTGTGTTCACAAGATCCGTGAACACTTCCAGACAGAAAAATATTGTGGATTCCAGTGGCCTGAATTGGACTGAACACACAGTGTGTGTGTGTGTGTGTGTGTGTGTGTGTGTGTGTGTGTGTGTGTGTGTGTGTGTACTCTTATATTTGTATTTTATAGGATTTGTAAGACTTCTTCCCTAGTGTAGCAGTGTACTTCCTGCTTTCTTTGTGTGTGTGTGTCTTTTGTTTTTTTTTTTTTTTGTTTTTGTTTTTTTCTTGGTTTTTTTTTTTTTTTCATTTCGTCATCTTTGACCCAAGTGGCATTACTCTGAAACTATGAAAGTTGCTCACTCATGAAGAAGACTGATGTGGTGGTTATTCTATCTGCTAAACAGTATGAAACATTGTCATCAGATAGAAATGGTTTTAACCCCTGCTTCCACCCTGCCTCCTTTCCACCTTTGTCCTCTTTAATAACTTTTAAATAAAAGAAAAATAATGGGATATTTGAATAAAAAAAAAAAAAAAAAAAGAATAGAGCCTAAGTGTTCAGCTCCATAATGTTTGCATCTTGGTGCTATGATTTCAGTTGAAATGTCCTAAAATTTCTATTTGCCTGTGAATCTAAGTGATTTATCAGAAAGGATGACTTCTGTATGGTGGAGAAATTTGGGATTTCCACAATTTCTTTCTCTTTGTGTGTGTGTGTGTTTAAAACGTAAAAAAAAAAAAAAGGTTCTGTACTCTCGGGACTTTAAGGTGCTTTTTTGTATTACTATTAGGCACAACACCAAGTTTTAAACAAAAGGAATGTAAAAGCATGAGGTAAGACGCAGTGGCATATCAGGCACGCAAAAAGTTGAAAACAGGATCAAATTATCCAAATTACAAAATACACACACACAGACACAAAATCAAAATGTTTGTACAAAACACACATATAAACACAGAATCAAATGTTAACATTCAGTACTACATTAGAGACTGATGATGAAACAGAACAGGGCATGATCATAATGAGTCACTCATATATATTGAGGGGATCTCATGGATGAAATGACAACTTTTCATGGGGCTTTTTCTTTTTGCCTGAGCCCTATAAAGGGCGCTGCAGTATTTAACATGCAGGGGTCAAAATGAAAGAAAAAAAGCCGTACTAGTCCTGAAAGTACTGTGCTGCTGGTGAAACCCATGATGCACGAAAGGTGATTTTTAGAGCAATCATGCATCAACATGTATCTGATTCCTTCCCTTTGGAAACGTGTTTTAACTGCTATTTCTACTGTAATTTTCCTTTCATTTCATTCATGAATGATTGCCATCACTAAATTGAGTGCTTTGAGAGGACCAAAAATTGCATAAAATAGGTAAAAATCATTGCCTGGTGGGTTCATAGGTGCATGAGTAACTATGTGTGTTGTGTTAGGCTTTGTCATCCACAATTTTGACCATTTGGTAAGAAGTGTTTGTTGCCATTAGGAAGTTTTAATATCATAGAAGACATAAAAACCATGGAAACCCACAAAGTAATTTGGTCTGATTCCTTCGATATATTGTGTTCTAACAAAATAACCAGCATCAAGGATATGATTTATGAACAGTTTTCATTTATCACGCCAGGGTCAGATGCAGTGAAATAATGATCATTTTAGCAGCAGTAGCACAAATTTTGTCAGACTGTAAGAGTAACTGAGGATCAAGTAAATGTTTAAAACCAAAATCCACCCTCAGCCAGGTCTTGAGCCAGGTCTTCATAGGTTCATTCGGTATATTCAATCACGGTATCTTGCCATGTTAGTAGCCAGTGCCTCACGTTTGCTTGGGTGGGCATGTTGTGCTGTCAGGGGGTCTGGTTTTCTGGAAGGGAACTCCTCAGTGCAGCTGGGCTCTCTCCATACTTTTGAAAGAGGTGGTGAAGCTACTTGGACACATAGCCTGTAACAGTGTAAGACAGTTTTGTTAGTAAATAAAGTATACACTTTAATTGGACTGTGCTTATGATTATCCAGACAAAGAAGAAAAGAGCACAATGTATATCAGCATCCATCTCCCTCTACACACTTCCCTCTGCCGCGCCCCCCCCCCCCCCCCCCCCCAAACACACACTCACACACACACACACTCCCCCTCCACCACCTTCCACACCAAAGATGAAAACAGCAACTCGTCACTTGTATAAAACATGAAAAGCACAGACTAATTATAGGCAATTAGACAGTAGTTTTAACTTCCGCCAAACATAGTCATAATGCTTGCGAGTTGATGGGAAAGACTAATAATGATTGTGCATTTCTTAAGAATGCAAACCATCACAAACATGAAAATACTGCAGAAAAGAAGTGTTGATAGAGAATGAGATAAGATAAGATATTTGACATGTGAGCAATATGCCACATAAATAGCATGAACTACAGATGACTACTTGAACTTGTAATATATATTAGGGAATGTGGTTTGGTCTACCTTCAACTCCTTGTGACTTACCAAACCTCAACACTCTCCACAGCCAGTAATGTTATTTTACAAGTACAGGAGGAAGAACAAGAAAGACATAGCACTCTCACTTTTGCCACAGCAAAGAAACATGTTGCTACAGCCATATGATATTTATATAATTAATTTCGTCAGTACTCGACATCAGTTTACACATCCAGGTTTGAATTAGCTTTGAGTGCAAGTACTAAGTGGCTGCTTGCTGCAGTTTCACATTATGACTCATGATCACCCAGTTTATTGAGCGTGTCAAGCCTGTAGCCTTTAAGTAGTCATAGCCTTTGTGAAAAGGAGGTATGCTTGTGTTAAAGTACTAGTTGTCTGAAATGCTTCTGTAAGCCATCTTCACCCTCCTGCGGGGTGGTGGTAAACATTCCTGTATCTGCTTACCACTGAGCCACCGGCAATATTTATGTATTTCCCACATAACTCATGTGAAACACCTAGCATTTTTAACAGCATTCATCTCCACCCCCATCTCTAGCCATCTTCCTCCATAAAACACACACACACACACACAGTGGTTATAAACAGTGCCTATTTTTATGGAACAACAACTCGCCTTTGCTGCGTTTGTTAGGTGTCATGTTGGCTGAAACACCTCGGTGCCTGACATCAGTGGACTGTTGTTGGGGGATGCAGCAGCCAGGTCAACTGTGCAGTCAGTGGAGGACATGCGGCCAACACTCACATGTTCTGCATGGTCTGTGTCCGGCACTTCCTCCCAGTGCACATCGGAGTCAGCAGGCTCTTCCATTCCTTGCTGGCTCTGCTCTTGTACATCCTTCTTTGCACGTTTCATGTCCACGATGCTCTGACGTTAAAAGATGAGGAATGCAAAATAAAGATGAGGAATGCAAAATAAACATGCAAAGAATTTTCTTTTTAATCATTCTGTTTTTACGTTTTTTGCACACATAGCTACACACTTATAACTGTAAACATAGAAATGCAAGTATATAACTACAGAGTAATAGACACTTAAATGCATAACTCCCAACATCTATATCAATCAAAAGCAAAAATCAAAACACACACACACACACACACACACACACGTACACGCACGACAAGTACATTCTCTTCACACACCACCCCCCCACGTACACGCACGACAAGTATTGTTCCCCATTCTCTTTCCCCACCACACCCCCACCCCACCAGGTACAACATGAATATGCATATTTACTGTCCTATATAAATCATTCAAAAGCAGCAGCAAAAATAAGCAACACATAGCTGAAATAGTCGGTCTTCCACTGTTCCAGTACATTTTTCTGTCGCCTGTGTGATCCACACAATACAGTATCAATCTGTAAAAAAAAACAATCTTATTCAAATTGTGTGCCCTCCCCATTTACAAATGCATTGTACTGGTCCATTCTGTGTTTGGATTTTCAACAAAGCCATCAAACTTTAGGTGTTAGGTTGTACATTCTGTCATTTACATAACAGAAATAGCTTTGCTAGCAAAAGAATTTTGTCCAAATGATAAGTCTGAACATACGGTTTCATTCCAAAGATTTTTTTTTTTTTAATGTATATGCTGTCATCACCACCATTTTTCTGTCCAAAAAAAAGACAAAAAATACTAAAAAAAAAAAAAAAATACTAAAAAAAAAAAAAAAAAAAAAAAAAAACACTCTCAACAACCCGTCAATAGCGTACAACTGCTCACCACCATGTATTTTGGTGCAAAACAAAATGTGAAAATATTTTATGCTCATGTTTAGTCACTTACATTTTTTTCCCAACATTTGCCTTGTGGAATTCTGTAAAGAGTAAAAAAAAAAAAAAAAAAAAAAGGTATCCAGATTCTAAGTGGCACAAACATGTATGTGTGTGTGTGCGTGTGCGTGTGTGTGTTCTTGTAATATACTCTAACCCCCCCCCCCCCCCCCCCCCCCCCCCACACACACACACACACACACCCCATAAGCAATATACAAAAATGAATGAAAATATATGTGCGACTGACATAAGTGTGTACATATAAAGGTCGCCACGTCGACCTGAATGCAAAGATCAAAAGTTTACCTTGTGTATTTCAGGTTTCCTTATCCTGGCCTTTCTGTCTGTGTTGATCCTGGTGACAGTCCCCAGTCTCCTGTCAGCAGCATCTTTCTTTTTCACAGCAGCCGCGCTCCCTTTCAAACTGGGGCGCCGTGTACTCCGTCTTCAAAATCGCTGGTCTTGAAGTGCAATCCACAGATAACGTTTTTCTTCGGACCGTTGAAATTCTTTCGAGATAATTTCACAAAAGACCCACGATCGTCGAAGATGAGTTTCAGTTGGAAAGCCATGTGTGCCGATTCCACTGTTAACACTAGAATTGGTATTGCAGCTGACCATGACGCTGTAGCGACCCATCTTGTTGCCGGTCTCAGTATCTCCACTTGGCAGTGCTGGCCCATCTCGTTTCACTCCTTTCTGACGTCACTGCCTCTATTTTTAGTAACTTCGGTTTTTCTGCGCGCTCGCTTGCTCGGAAAAGCGAAAGTAGCCTATTGCGAAGCATTATTGTGTGGCACACAAGTTTCTCTGCATCGTGAAAGTTACATCCATGGAAAGGTATTAGAACCAGCTACATGTTTTTTTTGTTGTTGTTGTTTTGTTTTGTTTTGTTTTTGTTTTTTTCTTTTTTTTTTTTTTTTTTTGTGTGTGTGTTTTTTTTTAAAGAAAAAAAAAAGGGGGGGGGGGGGGGGGGGGGGGGGGGGGGGGGGGGAGGCACACTTTAAAGAGCCGAGTAATTGTAAATAGGCACAATCAGATTGTTTTGAGAATTTGTATTGTGTCTGGAATTTGATTTACCTTCATTTTTTTCATATGCCCATCACACTACGTGCCAGGTGGCTCCAAGCAGAGGGATTCAAATGTGCGGACTGGGACTATTTGGGGGAAAACCACCTGGTGCAAAGATAGTATCACTGGTGGGTGAGTGAGGGGGTCTGAAATGCGACGTCAGTTAAGGGACAGCTCATGTATTTCTAGATTATAAATGATTTTATCAGCAGAAATCCCCAAAACATGTGTGTGTGTGTGTGTGTGGGGGGGGGGGGGGGGGGGGGGGGGGGGGGGGGGGGGTTCTTCCAGGAGACGTTTCTTCCAGGAGACGTTTGATCCATTTAACATAAAATTTCACCTCAAAGTTATGCTACGCCTCAAACAATTATTTGGATCACATAGTGATTTAGTGCAAAGTCCTCATTGTGGCCTATGACCAGCAAGACAGATGGGACTGGACACTAAGTTCCATTCCTCACACCAATGGGTACAACACTTTACTGGCCACTAGAGGGCCTTCACCATGCAGCAGCCTTTGCCAGTACCTCCAGGATTCCTGCCTAAGTGAACGGAGAAGATCTTCCTATGGTGCTGTTGATGTCACTTGATCATTGCCCATCAGTGACTGATTAATGAAAGAATTTTTTTTTGAGTGTGTGTGTGTATATATATATATATATATATATGTGTGTGTGTATATATGTGTTGTGTGTGTGTGTGTGTGTGTGTGTGTGTGTGTGTGTGTGTGAAAATATGTGTGACAACTGTCCACAGTTAGTCTCATCGTGATCATAACTCACCCAGAACACTGTTTACATGTGGTCTTCCCCTACCCCCCCCCCCCCTCCCTTTGTGTGTGTGTGTGTGTGTGTGTGTGTGTGTGTGTGTGTGTGTGTGTGTGTGTGTGTGTGTGTAACACATGATACCCTGTTTCTCATTGACCGTTGTTATCTTTTCTCAACCAACAACAGCATATTAATGCCAACACATTATTTCACCTGTCACAATAAGCATCATCCCACAGCAGTGTTTACTTTTTCAACAGCACTATTTGTATGACCCCCCCACACGCACCCCCCGCCTCATAGTGGATGGAGATACACGAGCTCTCCCTCTCTTGTCCCCCCCCCCCCCCCCCCCCCCCTCCCCCTTTTACCTTATCACCCATTAATCTTCCATCCCCTTCCCTCCCTTATTAACATTACCTAACGCCTTTCACAACTACCCACACATAACCACTACCACCTCCTTCATCACCCAGCGAAATCATTTATCTATTTTATTCACTTTTTTTTGTTTAATTACAGTTATCCTCATTTTATTCTTCTACTTATTTATTATAATTACTAGCACTATCATTATTATCATTACTATCCCTTATTTATATATTTTTTAATTAATTTTACTTTTTATTTTTCAATTACACACACACACACACACACACACACACATATATATATATATATATATATCCCCCCCCCCCCTTCCCCTGTCCGTCCCTCCCTCTTAGCATTATTATCAATCCATCTTAACCACAACCGTCGCATATATCACACCACCCCCCACTAAACTAACTACAACCCCATCGCCTCACTCCCCCCTCCCTCCATGCAACCCCCCCCCTCCCCCCCTTGTTTTTCCTCTCCCATAATCCCCTCTGTCGTTTCTGTCTGGCAGCCATTTCTTCACACCACATCGACACCAGATAAGTCTCTCTTTGTTCTTTGTTTGCACTGTCCTAAATGTTTAAATGTGATCTGTTTTTTTTTTTTTTTTTTTTTTTTTTTTTCCCCAAGAGGTCGAAATGCATCATGTCTTGTCCTGTGCTTTGTTTTTTCAATGTCCTTGGCGGTAACTAAACCCCTCTCTTTCTAAATTTTCCATTCCTCACGTTTATGGCTGAGTATATACGTACATGAGTGGAAGGGTTGGAATGGACAGCAATGTCAAAATGGGACTGGTCTTTTCTTTCTCCGACGAAAGAACAAAAAAAAAAAAAAAAAAAAAAAAATTACAAAACTGTAACACCTTCTCTTCCTCCACCTCCGACCCCGCCCAGCCTCCACTGGGCCCCCGCCTCCACGCCTCCCTTGGACTTTGGATCTGGTCTTTCCTGTTTCAGCCCCAGGGTGTCAACGGACCTGCTTACCCATACAATTTGCCATGTTTTTGTATACAGGTTTGGCAAAAAAAAAAAAAAAAAAAAAAAAACGATGAATGCGACAAACTGTAAAAATTAAAAGCGAGAAGAAGTTCTTGAGCAGTACTTGCACTTGCGGTGTATAACCATTGTGTTGGCCTGCGCTATAACCAAAGGGCGACAACTCTCGCTGAGTCATGCGCGCAGGCTCGCGTCTGGATGACGTCGGAACAGCAGCAGGGATTACAGGCGCTGACATATCGGCGAAACTGGCGAGAGAGCCTGAATTTGCACCACAGTATGCTGAAAAATCAGATTTTGAAAGTATTTTGTGTTGAGAGAAACGTTTTCTTACGGCAGGTTCTTAAGATTAGGCACCCATCTACTCTCTGCCCTCTGCCATGGAATGCCCTTCCATATAAAACAAAACCATCCCACGCACCCCTTCCCCTCTCCCCCTTCCCGCCCCTCCTCCTGCTTTTTTTTTTTAAACCAAAAATATTGCAAAATGTGTACACACATTTTTTTTTTTTTTTTTAGAAAATACCCCGCATTTTAGTCGTGAAGTACACCAAAAGCAGTTTTAGAGTAAACAGTTATGTGTCAACCACTTTTGGAATCCTGGAGTTCGTTATTCATGCAGTCAGCCGCGAATTGACGTACATTCTATGGCAAGGTCTTATAAAGCAAACAAATGTAAGGCACAGATGAAGACACGAGAAGCCAGAAATTGCGCGTGCGCAAATCGATTTCCCGTACGTCGCTAAAATTTTTTCGCGCTCTACTTCCTGGGTGTGCAGAAACCCATGCTCTCAATGAAGGAATGGCCCCTCGCCGTACGCCGTGGTGTACAGTAACCCATGGATTCTGTATAGAAACTAAACCCTCGCCATACGCGTGGGTGTACAGTACCCATGGGTTTTCTGTATAGAAACTAATCCCTCGCCGTACGCCGCGGGTGTACAGTAACCCATGGTTTCTGTATAGAAACTAATCCTTTGCCGTACGTTGTGGGTGTACAGTAACCCATGGTTTGTGAGTAAGACTAAGAGCTAATCCCTTGCCGTACATCGTGGGTGTACAGTAACCCACATCTGCTCGTAAAGCAACTTTGACTTTTCCTTCAGCAAACTTGCATGTACAATTCCATTTGCATGCGTTTACAAGTGTATTGTGAATCAGTTGTGCCTGCAAGATGATAGTCTTGTTTGCTACTTGTGTGTGCTTGTATGCACATGTAATTGATGTGTGTGCATGTGGGTGTGGGCGTCCATGCGCATGCCAAACGGTTTGTGTAGATGTGTATATTATAGACATAATGGGTTTTTTGTAAAAACGTATATGGGTGTGTGCATGGACATATATGAGTAAACTATACTATAATCAGAACTGCAGAAATGGATTTTAGATCAATGGATTTCAGACATACAATAATATCAACAACAAAAAAAGGCATTATCAATCAGTTCTCCCAGTGATTCTCTTTTCTAAGGAAAAACAAATCACTCGGAATTGTTTGTAGATAAATCAATCTAATGTAATAACTGATAGTAAAATAAAACTTACCGCAGACTTGAACTGGGATGTGATTCACGCGTCTCTGTCTGTCTCTAGCCGGCAAGCACGCATGACGTCACACCCACAACATATGGCGCGAACGTTTTTTTTTTTTCATTGTAAGTATGGGTGGCCTCACACCCACGACGTACAGCGCGCAAGGTTTGTTCTTTGAGAGTATGGGTGTAGTCACACCCATGACGTACTGTATATTTAGTGTCTATTTATATCCACAACATATGGCGCGAACGTTTTTCTTCTTTGTAAGTATGGGTGGCCTCACACCCACGACGTACTGTTTATTCATTGTTTAATTATTTCTTTGTTTATGCACAAAACAAAATAATTTTCATGTGATATGTAGTATGATACATTATAGACAAAGTCATGAAATTTCAGGAAAGTTGAATCAAAATTACTTGAGTTACAGAGCAAAAACGATGTGTGTGGGTGGTTTCACACCCACGGCGTACGGGAAAGGTTTTAACTAATTACAGTAAGCCTCCAACTTGCAGCTTGTGAAGATTCCTGTTGGATTTCTTTAACCTTTGCTAACCGTTTCTTCCATTAAATCAACAAGGATTCAGCCATACAGGCCCCAGACAGATTTTCCTGTACAGGTATACAGGCAAACTGTGTTGGCTGTCACGTGTATTAGTCTTGTGTACAAGACACCAAATCAAAGCCCTGTTTTCTAAATTCATGTATTCGATAACCTGGCTGACCACGAGGGGCCATAGCAGGATATTAATACGCACTTGGTGTAATCAAAACAACCAATAAACAAAACTTCATTTATGCAGTTTACTATTGTAAAAAAAGAAAAACAAAAAAACACCAAACCCTTTGTTAATGGATATAGGGAAATCTACAGGAACAAGACTGGCCAAAAAGTGTGCAGAAATGAAAATCCGCCTGGGCTGACAAAACAACAAACACACACACACACACACACACACACACACACACACACACACACACCTTCCTCCCACAAAAAAGATGAGGTGATAAGCGACGCTCCACAATGAAGACGTGCACGCGAATTCCGTGGTGGCATCTGTGTCAGATGACAGTGCACAAATCAGTCTGGTACAACACACCCTGTACAGAAAGAGTAACAGTCAGTCTCACCTGTTCGAGTCTGTCTTGAACCGATGGCTGGACAGGTGACGGCAGCTGCTCAGAGAGACAGCAGGCAGGAGACACGACTGCAGGCAAACGAGGGGTTGATCGGAATGACGGGTGTTGCTGCGCGTCTTGTGTCAGATGTGGTCTGAATCCAGCTTCATCCACACGCACGTCTATATGGGCTGGGGAGGGTGGGGGGGGGGGGGGGGGGGGGGGAAGAGGGGGTGGTGGTGGTGGAGGAGCATTTGAGAAAGAATGCTAGAATACTACAGCTGCGTACACACACACACACACACACACACACACACACACACCGCATCCAACTTCTGTGTGGGAACACACAAATGACAAGCAAAAAAAAATCTCTCTCTCTCTCTCTCTCTCTCTCTCTCTCTCTCTCTCTCTCTCTCTCTCTCTCTCTCTCGTTTTGTTACAGTATGACTGTTTGAAACAGCTGTATTGATTGTATATCAATGCTCAATGTGGGCAGTACAGGGATGTCGTGATGGCGCGTTTATGTGCATGTGAGTGTGTGTGTGTGTGTGTGTGGGGGGGGGGGGGGGGGGGGGGGGAGGGGGGGGACATGGGTGGGAAGGAGGTTTGGGACCGGCTTTAGTGACAGCGATCTCGAGCATGGGGAAAAGGGGCTTTGGGCAGAAAGATGTTGCGGTGGGATGGGGGTGGGGGGCGTAGTGAAGAAGGAGGGAGGGGGAGGAAGGAGGAAACCTAGAGAGTAGGCAGCAAAGGCTGGACATGTATTCATGCTTGAATCGTTTGAGTTTTTTTTGTTTGGTGTGTGCGTGTGTGTGTGTGTGTGTGTGTGTGTGTGTGTGTGTGTGTGTGTGTATGTGTGTGTGTGTGTGTGTGTGTGTGTGTGTGTGTGTGTGTGTGTGTGTGTGTGTGTCATTTCCTATCAACCGAAGCAAGTCTTGGTGGTGTGTGCTCTGCGTTTTTTGTTCCAGTGCGTCGCATCGATCCCATGTCTCCGTCTCAAAGTTGTGGACCTACCTTGGTATCGGTTGCATCGTTTCTTTTAGGTCGTTCGTTTTTCGTCTTGTGCGGGACGGTCTTCATCTTGTTGCCGTGATCTGGAGGTGATGGGTGGTCTAGCGCTGTTGGCTGTAGTCCCTTTCAGAACTGTTTAACGTGCCAGGGCTGTTCTATCGGGATTGCGGAAGTTTCTGGTGGTCAGTTTCTGCGCCATCATTGCTGCTTTGCCGTGGTTTTTGTCCGGGTCATAAACATAAATAAAAATGCCAGACGTGGTAAGGAAACGTCCGTTGTTTGGTATATTCCGTAACCAAGGTGACATCGTTGATAATACGAGAATCTCGCAAGGGCGCTTACTCTACATCCCCCTTTCTAGTTTTGACAACTGACATGCATCGAAGATTTCGAAATGATTGGGAACAAAACAAACAACATGCAACTCGCTGGTTGGTAAATTCAATGAACGTCTTCAGTCCAAATTGATTCGCGACACATCTTTCTTCCGTTTGTTTCGTTCCGTTCTTCAAAAGAGTTCATCTTCCGTCCGAAAATGCCAATACCAGTCTTTGGAAAACGTTGAAACACCAGCAAATAAATTGTAAAATTACTTAATTAGCAAGTACACTGTATTCCTTTACAGATCAGGTCTCTGGGTGTTTGCACTTTTCTTCCTGATCTGGTGTTTACAGTCTTTGGATGAGTCTGTTCAACTGTTGAGTTGTTTGGCTGTAGATCATGGGTTGCAGCTGGAACTGATGGAGTGGACTCTTCTTCGGGGTTGGCTGCATCACGGGTCTCCAGCTTCTGCTTGGGAAGTGTGGAGGATGCCCTCGGAATTGTTTGATGTGGCTTCTGCTTCTCACTTCTCCGGCGGATGTGATGTCGGTTACGCCGTTGCATGCTGCTGTCAGTCTGGATAACAACTGACCGTGGGGAAGAGTTTTCTGCTGCAACTCCTTTTTTTTGGTGGTTGGGGTCTTCACTGGTCGGATGATGTCGTGCTCTTCTAGCCTTTTCAGCTCCTTTCTCACTTTTTCTTTCGTAGGGAGTGGGAGTCTTCGGGGTGGTGTCATTGCAAACGGGCGAGCATTTTCCTGCAGTCTTATAGTGTAAACTCTGTTCATCTTCCCTAGGCCTGTGAACAGCTCCAGGTACTCATTTCTGTCGACTGCATTGACTCTCTCTACCAAGTTCAAAGCTTCGATGGCAGGTCTTCCCAGCAAAGGGCTCCTTTAGATTTTCAACAACACACATGTCTTGGTCTGAAGATTTTTTTACCTACCTACTGACAATGTTGCTTGAACTCTGCCGACAACATTTATTTTGCTTTGGCCAGGTCCAAACAGTTTCTTGTCAGTTTCCCTGATCAATGGTGAATTATTCTTGAAAAATCTGTCGGGTATGACAGTCACGTCTGCCCCTGTATCAATTCTAAAACCGATGGATCGGCTTCGTACAGCAGTGGTCACTTGTATGTCAGCATACTAGTTGACTGAACCACATTGCAATGGTTCTTCAGTCACTGTACCCAGTATGTTATCATCTTCTTCCGGATGTCCAACATCACTCTTGGTTCTACACATGGCTGCATAATTACCTGATTTGCTGCATTTTCTGCACTGTGCATCTTTTGCTGGGCAGTCTTGCCTGCGATGAGCTGGATACTTTCCACACCTTGTGCATTTTCTTGATTTTCCTGCAGATTTATCATTCTTTCCAAATTCTTGTGGAGTAGGGTTTTGAGTGCATCTTTTTTTGCCTCCTGATTGTTTGTTGAATAAACACTGTATCTGTGCATTTCATCCTCAGATGACATTGACTCTAGCTGCTGTTTTGAACTTTCATAAGCTCTTCCAATTGTTAGACATTTGTCTAGTGTCAGCTGTTTGTCCTCCAGAAGTTTTTGTCTTAAACCCTCTTCTTTGACTCCAATGACAACTTGGTCCCTGATCAGTCTTTCTTCAAAGGCATCAAAATTGCATGCTCGAGCTAGCTTTCTGAGTGCTGCTATGTATGCTTCAATTGACTCTGACGTTTCCTGTTTTCGAAGATGAAATTTATAGGACTCTAATGCTTCATGGTGTCCCCAACAAAGAATGCTTCAAGTTTATCCATGACTTTTTTCAAATCGTTTTTATCAGCCTCAGCCTCAAACTTCAGATTGTCATAGATCTCACATGCATCTGGTCCGAACGTTGCTAGAAATACAGCTACTGGTAGCTTTGGTCTTCTTCCTTGTCAGCCTACTTGCTACTGCATAGTTTTTCAAACTGTCTTTTAAATCGTTTCCAGTTCTGAGACAGATTGCCATCCAGACACTTCTCTGGCGCTGGTACGTTAGCAGTAAACCGTCTTACAGAAGAGCTACTTGGCTGTATTTCTGCGTTCGTTTCAATCCTCTTTCGATGAAAAGAAAAGATCGTTACTTACGATAGCCTTCTCTTGATATTTTCTTTGATGATTTGACCTTACTGAGCCCACTCCTGACACCATGTAATGTTAACAAACATAAATAAAAATGCCAGACGTGGTAAGGAAACGTCCGTTGTTTGGTATATTCCGTAACCAAGGTGACATCGGTGATAATACGAGAATGGCAAGGGCGCTTACTCTACAGTCATCAGCGTTTTCTTCCCAAATGGCTGGACTGGGGTAGTGTTACCTTGGTAACACCGTCCGTCTGCTGATAGAAGCAGAATCGCCCTCATCCCCTTCTGCCGTCGCGATGTCAGCACCGTTTCGCATCCTCCACTGACTACTGTACCTTATGCAAGTGGGTCTTGCGTGTTTTGTAACTAGGCCTACGTAGGACCGACCGAGACTTTGCCTGCTCCTTCTCGTTTGTGACGTATTTTTTTTTTTGTTTTCTCCTCGTCTCACAGATCTTGACGTCATAAACACAGCAAAATCTGCGTGTGCTGGCGTGTTTGCTTTTTTTTTTTTTTTTTTTTTTTTTTTTCTTGACATGCAGGATCAGCTCCTGGATTCTCCAGTCTACAACCAAGTCAGTGCGCGGTGCCGTCTAACTTCTCCCACCTCGTCTACTTCTTAAAATCCAAATTGTGTCTCCCTCTGACACCAGAATCAGATTCATTGACGCCTCTCAGGCCTGTTAAATTCTTCCGCTTCTGGCGGTATACGTCGCTGAACCAACTTGATTACATTGCGACGGAAAACAGGGAGAGCGCAACAAAAAAAAAAAAAGAAAAAAGAAAAAAAAAAAAAAAAAAAAAAAAAAAAAAGAAAGAAAGAAGAAAGAGAGAGCGCAAAAAAAAAAAGAAAGAAAAAGGCTTGAAGATTTTCATATTAGTCCATGAGCCGTCCTATACCACCCCCACCGCTACCCACCCAACCCCCCAGTGGGGAATTTTCCGGACAGGTGCCATTGGAAAGCTTAACATCTAAGCTACTGAAATCAGGATGTTTGCCAGCGATTCGTTGCTGGGTGTAGGTGTGGTGAATTTTCAAAGTTAGAGCCTGTCAAGGTCTCCACTACCTTGTGTCCGTCATCCTCATCCACTGTCAGAACATCACTTACATCGCCATGTGTCAAAGAGACCAAGTCTACGACACTCCGAAATCTTTCAGAATCAGGAAAATCGTCGTCTTTTCATTTCCCAGTCATTTTGGAAGACACAAAAAAGGGTTCTGCCACTTTTTTAGCTGGTATTGAGGTTCTCAGTAAAAAAAAAAAAAAAAAAAAAAGCCGTGGACGAATACCATCGGACCCATTATTGAATAGAAACAACTGTCGTCCGGTGTAACGTGGTGAAACTGCCCCCCTTCCCAGTTTAACTCCCGGGAGTCAGTCTCGCACTGTCCCAGATTAACTTCCGGGAGTTAAACTTGGTTTGTGCCAAGTCAGCCCCCAAAAAGATTAGAACAGCCCCCCCCCCCCCCCCCCCCCTCCCCCAGCGGGTTAATTTGGCATTGGCCGAAAACAGCCCCTCCCTTTCAGGAGTTGAACTGGACCTGGCCAGAACAGCCCCCTGAGACATCTGGGGAATTAATCTGGCACCGGACTGGAACAGCAACCCACTGGAGAGTTGAACTAAACTGGCCCAGAACAGCCCCCTCCCCCTCTGGAAAGTTAAACTGGCCCTGGCACAAAACCCCCCCCCCCCCCCCCCCCCCCCTAGAGAATTAATCTGGCACCAGCCCAGAACAGCCCCTGTAGAGAGTTAAACTACACCTGTCCTAGAACAGTCTCCTTCAGGGGAGTTAAACTGGCACCGTTATGGAACAGCCCCCCAGGAGAGTTAAACTAGACAAGTCCCAGAGCAGCCCCCTCCACCTCCTGGGGAGTTAATCTGGCACCGGCCCAAAACAGCCCCCCTAGAGAGTTAAACTGGACCTGGCCTAGAACAACTCCCCCCCCCCCCCCCCCCCCCCCCCATCCCCCCCCCCTCTCCTGCGGAGAGTTAATCTGGCTCCAGCCTAGTAAGGCCTCCCTGGAGAGTTAAATTGGCCCTGGCACAAATCGCCCCCCCCCCCCCCCCCCTCTCCTGGGGAGTTAATCTGGTACCAGCCCAGAACAACCCCTCTGGAGAATGAAACTGCACCTGTCCTAGAACCCCCCCCCCCCCCCCCCCCCCTCCCCCAGGGGAGCTAATCTGGAACCGTCATGGAACAGTCCCCCTGAAGAGTTAAACTAGACAAGTTCCAGAACAGCCCCCCCCCCCCCCCCCCCCCCCCCCCCTCCTGGGGAGTTAATCTGGCACTGGCCAAAACAGCCCCCCTAGAGAGTTAAACTGGACCTGGCCTATAATAGCCGCTGCTCCCCCCCCCCCCCCCCCCCCCCCCCTCTCCACCTGGAAGTTAATCTGGCTCCAGCCTGGTAAGCCCCCCCCCCCCCCCCCCCCCCCCATCCCGAGAGTTAAACTGGCCCTGGCATAAAACAGTCTCCCCCCCGCCCCCCTCTCCTGGGGAGTTAATCTGGCACAGCCCAGAACAGCCCCTCTGGAGAGTTAAACTGCACCTGTCCCAGAATGGCCCCTCCAGGGGAGTTAATCTGGCACCGTCATGGAACAGCCCCCCCCCCCCCCCCCCCTCCCCCTGGAGAGTTAAACTAGACAAGTCCCAGAACAGCCCCCTCCCCCTCCTGGGGAGTTAATCTGGTACCGGCCCAAAACAGCCCCCCTAGAGAGTTAAACTGGACCTGGCCTAGAACAATCCCCCCCACTCCCCACTCCCCCCGTCTCCTAGGGAGTTTTAATCTGGCTTCAGCCTGGTACAGGCCTCCCTGGAGAGTTAAACTTGCCCTGGCATAAAAACAGCCCCCCCCCCCCCCCCCCCCCCCCCCCCCGCCACCTCCCCCCTCCTGGGGAGTTAATACCCTTCTGGAAAGTTAAACTAAACCTGTCCTAGAACACACACACACCCCCTCCAGGGGAGTTAATCTGGCACCGTTATGTAACAGCCCCCCCCCCCCCCCCCCCCCCCCCCCCCCCCAGAACCGAGAGTTAATCTGGCACTGGCCCAAAACAGTCCCCCCGACCCCCACCCCCCACCCCCACCCCTAGAGAGGTAAACTTAGAGCAGCCCCCCCCCCCCCCCCCCATCCTGGGAGTTAATCTGGCACTGGCCCAAAAACCCCCCCCCCCCCCCCCACCCCCACCCCTAGAGAGGTAAACTGGGCCTGGCTTAGAGCAGCCCCCCCCCCCCCCCCCCCCCCCCATCCCCTGGGGAGTTAATCTGGCTCAAGCCTGG
This sequence comes from Conus betulinus, assembly GCA_016801955.1. Classification (NCBI taxonomy): domain Eukaryota; kingdom Metazoa; phylum Mollusca; class Gastropoda; order Neogastropoda; family Conidae; genus Conus; species Conus betulinus. Next base: position 39,690 of record JADBJO010003754.1, read on the forward strand.
TACAGGCCTCCCTTGGGGGGTAAACTGGGCCTGGCACAAAACAGACACCCCCCCCCCCCCCCCCCCCCCCCCCCCCCTCTCCTGGGGAGTTAATCTGGCACCAGTACAGAACAGCCCCTCTGGAGAGTTAAACTTCACCTGTCTTAGAACAGCTTCCTCCAAGGGAGTTAAACTGGCACCACCATGGAACACCCCCCCCCCCCCCCCCCCCCCCCCCCCTCTAGGAAGGGGGCAGTTTCGAACCAGGTCAGTTTAACTCTCCGGGGGGGGGGGGGGGGGCTGTTTAGGGCAGTGCCAGATTAGCTCCCCAGGAAGGGGGCAGTTTCGAATCAGTTTAACTCTCTAGGGGGTGGGGGGGGGGGAGAGGTTTGTTCTGGGCAGGTGCCACATAAGCTTTTGCTTGTTGTGCTCCGTATTGTGATGTTCGCTGCAAATATTTCGGTTGATTAATGTTTAAAGCAAAGGGGGGCTGTTCTGGGCTAGGTCCAATTTAACTCTCTTGGTGGGTTGTTCTGGGCCGGTGGCAAATTAACTCCCCCGGTGGGGCTGCGTCGGGGCAGATCCAGTTTAACTCTCTAGGAGTCTGTTCTGGGCCAGATCCAGTTTTAACTCTCTGGGAGGGGTGGGGGGGGGGGCTGTTCTGGGCTAGTACTAGATTAATCACCAGGAAGGAGGCTGCTTTTGGCCAGGTCCAGTTTAACTCTCTAGGGGGGCTGTTTTGGGGCAGGTCAAGTTTAACTCTCTAGGGGGGGACTGTTCCGGGCCGGTGCTAGATTAACTCCCCAGGAGGAGGTGGGGGGGAATGTTCTGGGCCAGGTCCAGTTTAACTCTTTATACTGGTGGCTGTTTTGGGCTAGTAACTCTTGGGGGGGGGGTGGGGGGTCAGTTCTGGGCAGGTGCCGGCTTAACTCCCCATATAAGCTTTCGCTTGTTGTGCTCCATGTTCTGATGTTCACTGCACAATGTTCCTGGTTGAATAATGTTTGTTTAAAGCAAAGTCTCCCCACAAGGGGGGGGCTGTTCTGGGCCAGGTCCAATTTAACTCTCTTGGTGGGTTGTTCTTGGCCGGTGCTAGATTAATTTTCCACTGGAGCACTTATTGGCCATTTCTTCATTAATTGGGGGGAGGGGGAGGGCTATTCTGGGCCTGGGCCTGCGCCAGTCTAACGGGGGGGGGGGGGGGGGGGGGGGGGGGGGGGGGGGGGGGGGGGGGGGGGGGGGGCTTCCAGGTCTGTCCTGGAATGACTCTCCACTTGCGCTAGTTTAATTCCAGGCAGTCATTTTGATGTCAAAAGTTTGGGCCCAGAAGAACTCCCGGGAGTTAGTTTGGAACAGCACCAGTTTTACTCCAAGGGGTTGGGGGCTGATTTGGCACTGCCCCATATGCCCTCCTCCTGGGAGTTAGTTTGGAGTCAAAATTTTTAGGTTCAAAAAAACAACTCCCGGGAGTTATTGTTAGACTGGTAGGGGTTCATTTTGAAACAGGCCTAATAAACAGAAAAAGAGAGAGATGGGGGGGGGGGGGGGGGGGGGCGTTCTGAACCTGTTGGGGGGCTGCTTGGTGCAGACCCAGATTAACTCCCAGGAGTTAATCTGAGACAGTGCCATACTGACTCCCGGGAGTTAAACTGGGAGGTGGGCGGTTTCACCGCGTTACACCGGGAAGTAGTTGATCGGTTTACTTCCGCTGATCAGCAAAACGCGTTCTTCAATACAAAAAAAAAAATCTGGCTGCATCACTATCAACTGTTCCCTCCCTGAAGTGTATACCGAAGGGGTGATTAAACCCATCCCTGTTGATATTTCTCTCGATGATATTAGAACAGAAATACCAGGAGCGAAAGCAGTCAAAAGATCGAAAAATAAAGATGGCAGTGACTCCATGATATATTGATTACAAATAACGTAACGCCTAAATGCTGCGAAAAATGGGATGCCAAGCTCTCAACATCCCTTGACTGTAAATCTTTTTTTTTATACGCACGCAAGATACAGGATGTAAAACTCCAGTGGTTTCAGCTAAAAATAATACATAGATGTCTGTGTACAAATATCATATTAAAGGAAATTGGTGTCACAGATGTCACTTCTGTGGAGAGTATAAGATAGTATTGATCATGTGTTCTGGAAGTGTCATTAAGTACAATTATTCTGGAATAATCTCTCACTGATTTAATGAAAGAAAGATGTATGAATGCACAAAATGTGCGGCTAACAGAGTCACTGATACTATTTGGTAATGATGCAGCAATTTCTAGTGATGTAATCTTTTATTTTATAATTCTCTCTTCGCAAAAAATACTATATATACACTTGTAAAGTACAAAACAGTCTACCACAAGTAAGTGCATTTATAAGGAAACTAAGGAATCGGTATAAAATTGAAGAACACATCGCATACTTAAAATTAAACCATGTAGATTTCACTATGAAATAGTCAGTGTACAAACCATTATTTGTGAATGATTAATTAACTATTTAAAACATCGCTCGATCTATATCCTATGACCCATATTCACAGACTTAAACGCTTTGTCAACTTTTAGTAACCTGTTATGCTTTGATGTCTGCACACAAAAACTACCTAATATTGCAGATGAGTCTGTACATATGTCTGCTCCGACATCATTATCAATTTTTTTGATGGTTTAAGTTTTTGTTTTCTGGCCAGTGTAATTTACTTTGTGAAAGTAACTTGTGTCAACATATTGATTGAATGTAATCTATCCAACATGTCCCTCTCTTCTGTCTCTCTATGTCTCTGTCTCCCCCCCCCCCCCCCCCCCCCCTCTCTCTCTCTCTCTCTCTCTCTCTCTCTCTCTCTCTCTCTCTCTCTCTCTCCCTCTGTCTCGCTCGCTCGTTCTCTCTCATCTTCTCTCTTTTTCTCCCTTCCCTCCACTTCTTCAAAACCTACTCTTTTTTTTTTTTTTTTTTTTTTTTTTTTTTTTTTTTTTTTTTTCAAATGAGAAATGTGGAATTTTTTCTTGCTTGTGTGATTGCTGATTTTTCTCTTTTTTTTTTTTTTTCTCTCCAAAATTCGTATTGCTTATGTATGCTCTGTGTTCATGTAAATGTTTGAAATGAAATTTAAAAAAAAAAAATTTTTTTTAAATGGCAGTGACTCGAGGGCTGTAAAATTAAAATTACCTTCACTGTCCCAAGTCCCCCCCCCCCCCCCCCCCCCCCCCCCCCCCCAACTTTCTGGGGTTTCAGTCTTTTGATATTAAACTATTTGTTCCGCAAGTATTTCGTTGCACTCGCTGCAACCGACTGGGACATACAAAATCCGCATGTCGCTCCAAACAGACGTGTGGTAGATGTGGTCTGTCTAGCCACGACAGTAACACATGTTCCAACGCTTTGTGAAAGTAACTTGTGTCAACATATTGATTGAATGTAATCCATCCAACGTGTTCCAACGCTTTGTGAAAGTAACTTGTGTCAACATATTGATCCTGCGGTATGGTGCCTTTTTGCTCTGTGCCATTTTACCCATCCTGCGGTATGGTGTCTTTTTGCTCTGTGCCATTTTACCCATCCTGCGGTATGGTGTCTTTTCGCTCTGTGCCATTTTACCCATCCTGCAGTATTGTGTCTTTCGCTCTGTGCCATTTTACCCATCCTCCGGTATGATGTCTCGCTTTATGCCAATTCACTTATGCTGTGGTATGGTGTCTTTTCGCTCTGTCCATTTTCACCCAGCCTATGTTGTAGTGTCCTTTCGCTCTATGCCATTCCACCCAGCCTATGTTGTAGTGTCCTTTCGCTCTGTGTCGTTTCACCCAGCCAGTGTTGTAGTGTCCTTTCACTCTGTGCCATTTCACCCAGCCTATGTTGTAGTGCTCTTTCGCTATGTGCCGTTTCACCCTGCCTATGTTGTAGTGTCCTTTCGTTCTGTGCAATTTCACCTGTCCTGTGGTGTAGTGTCCTTTCTCCCTGTGTATTTCACCCAGCCTATGTTGTAGTGTCCTTTCCCTTTCTGCCATTTCACCCAGCCTATGTTGTAGTGTCATTTCCCTCTGTGCCATTTCAACCAGCCTATGTTGTAGTGTCCTTTCGCTCTGTGCCATTTCATCCAGCCTATGTTCTAGTGTCCTTTCCCTCTCTATGCCATTTCACGCAACCTATGTTGTAGTGTCCTTTCGCTCTGTGCCATTTCACCCAGCCTATGTTGTAGTGTCCTTTCCCTCTGTGCCAGTTCACCCAGCCTATGTTGTGCTGTTCTTTCCCACTGTGCCATTTCATCTGTCCTGTGGTGTAGTGTCCCTTCTCCCTGTGCCATTTCACCCAGTCTATGTTGTAGTGTCCTTTCCCATTTCTGCCATTTCACCCAGCCTATGTTGTAGTGTCCTTTCCCTCTCTGCCATTTTACCAAGCCTATGCTGTTGTGTCCCTTTCGCTCTGTGCCATTTCACCCTGCCTATGTTGAAGTGTCCTTTTCCTCTGTGCCATTTCACCCACCTATATTGTAGTGTCTTTTTGCTCTGTGCCATTTCACCCAACCTATGTTGTAGTATCCTTTCCCTCTGTGCCATTTCACCCAGCCTGTGTTGTAGTGTCCTTTCCCTCCGTGCCATTTCACGCCGCCTGTGTTATAGTTTCCTTTCTCTCTGTGCCATTTCACCCAGCCTATGATGTAGTGTCCTTTCTCTCTGAGCCATTTCACCCAACCTGTGTGTAGTAGTATCCTTTCCCTTTGTGCTATTTCACCAGCCTATGGTGTAGTGTCCTTTCCCTCTGTGCCATATCATCCAGCCTATGTTGCAGTGTCCTTTCCCTCTGTGCCATTTCACCCAGCCTATGCTGAAGTGTGTCCTTTCCCCCTGTGCCATTTCACCCACCTATGTTGTAGTGTCCTTTCGCTCTGTGCCGTTTCACCCAGCCTATTTTGTAGTTTTCCTTCCCTGTCTGCCATTTCACGCAACCTATGTTGTAGTGTCTTTCCCTCTGTGCCATTTCACTCAGCCTGTGTTCTAGTGTCCTTTCACTCTGTGCCATTTCACGCCGCCTGTGTTATAGATTCCTTTCTGTCTGTGCCATTTCATCCCAGCCTATGATGTAGTGTCCTTTCTCTGTGTGCTATTTTATCCAACCTGTATTGTAGTCTCCTTTCCTTTCGTGCTACCCACCCAACATGTGTGGTTGTGTCCTTTCCCACTGTGCCATTTCACACCAGCCTATGTTCTAGTGTCCCTTCCCTCTGTGCCATTTCACCCAGCCTGTGTTGTTGTAGTGTCCCTTCCCTCTGTGCCATTTCACCTAGCCTGTGTTGTAGTGTCCTTTCCCTCTATGCCATTTCACCCTGCCTATG
>JADBJO010003754.1:55000-62500 GCA_016801955.1 Conus betulinus
TTGATTTAAGGTGATATGTGTGTGTAATGTCCTGATGGTTCAGGCACCATATAAAAGAACAGAAAATTAGTCTGCGTGTTGCCTGGCCGTCCATGTTCGTGTGGTGTGGGTGTGTGTAGGAAATAATCGATATAGGTAGGTATCCAAACTTTGAAAGTGAGAGTCAGACAGCAACACACACACACACACACCTGGCCACCACACCTTCCGCATCAGGTGACAGGGAATGAGTGTCCATCGTTTTCCCCAAGACAGACCGACCTTAGGCCAAGAAGTTCGATATTCACTCTCTCGTCTGTCTGTTGGGGTCAGTGGTCATGCTTTTGGACAGGTATTGGGAGGAGAGAGTCAAGAGTAGTAGACGGGGGGAAAAAAAAAAAAAAAAAAAAAAAAAAAAGGTTGAATTCAACGTTCGTTGAAGTGATAGGTTAGAAGTTTTAGGTGTAAAGTGATTCACACACACACGCGCACGCACATGCGCACGCGCGCGCGCGCGCGCGCGCGCGCACACACACACACACACACAGGGATCGGGAGAAAAGGGGGAAGGCGAGAAGAAAGTGAGACAGACAGAGAGACGGGGTGGTAAGGAGAGAGAGAGAGAGAGAGAGAGAGAGAGAGAGAGAGAGAGAGAGAGAGAGACGACACACACACACACACACACACAGACAGAGTAAACCAGTACTTAAAGTGTTGATTGTGTAACTTTCGTTCATCTGATTTGATAGCTTTAACACATCTGTGAACGTTCTGACTGAGGTATAAAGGACAAAGGCCTGACTTGGGATACCAGAAAGTGCTCGAAACTATGCAGCCTTGTTTCCCTGGCATTTTCTAGTTCATTTCAGCACACACACACACACACACACACACACACACACACACACACACACACACACACACCACATTACATCCGCGCGCGCACACACACACACACACACACACACACACACGCGCGCGCGCGCACACACACACACACACACACACACACACACACACACACCACGCCACGAATTAAGAACGAATGAAAATGTAATCCTCCGACTCCACTGAAGCGTAGCAGATAAAACAACAATGATAACTGCTTTTCTAAAGCAGAATTAATTCTAAAAATATCAATTGAAAAATTACCAGACGATGGTTAAAACAAATAGCAAAGCACGTTAATGACAATTATAGTGCAAACATTTGATGAATTCTTGAATGATCCGCTATATTTTCTTCGCCTTTATAAATTCGCCAGACTTAAAACATACCCCCTTCCTGCTTTCTATACGCACACAAAGAAAGAAAGAAAGAGGGAAAGACAAAATGGACTGTAGGCCTCACTGGTTCCGTCCAATGAAGGTAGAAATTACAGACTCATTCTTCAACTGTGTGTGAAATACCACTGGCAGCGTATCTCAGGAACCATGAACTGGTTTCTTGTTTATGGGGTCTTTACACGTCTCAGACTTTTAAATTCTTTCAAAAGTGTCAGTACAAAGGCAACACGCGCGCACGCAGGGATGCAAATGACTCCACACACACACACACACACACACACACACACACACACACATACACTCGTACTTCAACACACCACGAAAGAAGAAGGAACAAACAACAACAACAACAACAACAACAACAAAATATAATCATTTGACTCTGTTAAAGTATGGCTATTAACCAATAATTGTTCTTTATAGATTTGCCACTGTAACCTTGCTGCTTTCAGAATGTACCAAAAAAAAAAAAAAGTAAAAAAAAAAAAAAAAGTTGTAACAGCAAAACAGTGTGGATTCAAAAAGTCTGAATGTGTTTGTGGCGTGGTGAGCTGAAAAAGAAAAAGTGGGCAAGGGTTTCTCTTTCCTTCCCCCTCGTATAGTTCGACAATGACGCAACTGATCCATATATAGTGCGACAGTGACGCAAAGTCCTGCAACTCTAACATGGCCCCGAGGGTAAGCCAAGCTTTTCACATAACCTGACAAAATGAACTTTGAATTCGGAAACAATCCTAGGTTACGCAATCACACGACAAAATGAACTCTCAATTCGAAAACAAACCAGCCAAACAGATTGCACAATCACACAACAAGTGAACTTTAAGGTTCGAAGAGAAACTAACCAGACAGATTACACAGACTAGACAACAGCAAAGATCCCACCGATGACATCAACTGGTGTCATCTAACCACGTTGATTCACTGACAAAGCCTAGCCTAGCTTTGAAGACAGACGGCAGTGGCAAGGCGGCAATCCTACTGCCCCTGCCATGACCCCAGCCCAGCAGTCGGGACACCTGCAGAACACAGAGTCTTTCCAACGAATGAGGCTGTGCAGCAGCATCCGTCAGAAATCCGCGGATGTCCCGGATGTTAGCCACGTCCTGGGCAGACAACTCTGGGTCATCAATGTCTGCCGCTCTAGGCTCCGCCAGCGCGGGGTGGCCGAGCAGCTGGAAGAGCTGGCTGTGGGTGGTGGCTGCACCGGCACTGTGCAAAAACCTCACCAGGTCAGGCCGGAGGTGGACGACGGCCACGTCCATGGGGGTGTGGTCCGTAGGCTGATGAGGCGCGGTCAGGAGCCCCACCTGACAGGCCACACTCAGGCAGGCTCGCTGGTCACTGTCCAGACCTCCCTCCCGCTGATGACAGGCCAGGCGTGTCAGCTCTGCGGGACCAGGAAGGTCCTCGCCGCTCAGAACGACGTCTCTGACGGTGGTGTTGTCGCTGTTGACCAACAGTCTGTACTGGCCAACCTTTCCCAGCCGCAGGACGACGCTCACCACCTTCCTGATCAACGGTCGATGCTCCTCTCCGCTGCACCGACTCAGCTGCCCCTCGAACAGCTCCAGAGCTTCCACGCCCACACCGTACCTCGACAGCCACAGCATGAGGCGCGGGATGGGGGTCTCGGACTCTGGCCACCAACGTCTTGACCGCCCGCCACCTGTCCCTGGAGCACAGGTGCACCAGCAGACACGGCCCCAACCGGCCCTGCACCGCCACTGACCTCCTGGACCTCAGCCGCGCCAGCAGGCCCATTCTGTTGTAGCGGACGGCCACCAGGGCAGCGCACAGCGGCAGCCGACGCAGAAGACAGGTGTGAAAGAGGCTGCGGGCGAAGGAGGCGCCTGCGGTGCTTGGCAGGAGCTTCAGGAAGTCGCGCACTGACACCCCCGGGTCTGGAGGAACCTCCGTTGAGCCGCTGCACCGAACGACGCAAATGTTCCACGGTGGCCGATATGCCCCAGTCTCTGGCGGTGTCCATTTTCCCCACTATAGTCAGTAATCCTGAAGATCGTCTGAAAAAGGTTAAAAAATAATAATAATAAAAATCACACACACACACACACACACACACACACACACACACACACCTGGTTTAGTAAGAGACAAATTACACTTGAATTCAGTTCTGTTCAGAGGCAGTTCTTAAGAATTCCAAAGTGTTTTTCAGTTGAAAGCTAATGTGATATAGATGTTTCTCGTTCACCTGTGCTTTCTTTCCGCAGCTGGCGTTCTATCGAAATGGGTAGTGTCTGATGTCCTTTTGACCAGTGTATGTGCGTTCGTGTGTGTGTACGTGCGTGCGCACACATACGAGCACACGTACATGCACACACACGCGCGCACGCATACGCACACAAACGTGCGGGCGTACGTCTGCTCGCTCCTGTGCACACACATATACACATGCCTACATGTGCACGTCCACACCCACACACGTGCGCACATACACGCATACACATTGATAAACAAACAGGTTGTGCATCCTTAATACCAGACTTAAGAGTAGAGAAATCATTTTATATCGGAATTAACAAATCGATATTTACAGCAGAATTAAGAGCGATACTCCTGGCTTTAAATTACCTTTTAAACTTTCCAAAAGCAATATTTCACATTCTGTTCTGTGTCGATTCTAAATCAGCTCTTCAGGCATTAAAAGTTTTTCAATTGCACACAAGACCTGAAAAGAGCATAGAGATAAGCTGTATGATACACACGTAATTGCAAGAGGAACCCATGCAGCTTTTTGCTGGATTTCTTTTCATTATAATGAAAAAGTAGACAGGGCAGCTAAACGTGGAGCCAAAAATAGTTTTGATTCAGAACTGTTTGATTTCCCCTTATCAGTACATGAACAGTGTAACTTGGTTAAGTCGCATATCTGGAAAGCCTTCAAATGTAGTATGGTAGATCACGTTGATAAAGAACAGTTTGATATTAACAGAATCAAAGAGAAATTTAATCTTAATAGAAAATTACTCTCATTAATGCACAGGTGGAAACTTAATGCATTTAAAACAAAATATGTAAAAAAAAAAAACGTAGTTTGCGTATGTGGAACAAAATTACTCCAGTTCATATTGTTTTGCAATGATATGGAAAAAATCATTCCAGTATTGAAGCAAAATACTGTGCAGGCCATTTTTCAGTCTCCAGTTTTAACGTACGAATTCTTTGTACACTTAGAACGCACCCGTATTGGAAAATACTTATAACATTCTTTATCAACTTTATTTGCGGGGGATAAGGAAGGAAGGGGGGTGGGGTGGATAAAATGGGCGGGGGAGGGGGAAGCAAAGGTTTTTTTTTGTCTGTTTTTTTTTTCTTTAATACTGTCATCCGTTTTGACTTTAATTGATTAGTTAGTTGTTGGTTATAAGTATTTTGTTTCATGTTAATCTTCTCTTATGACTTGTGTAAAGATATTCTCACACTTACACATCCACAACTCTCACTCACACACACACACACACACACACACACACACACACACACACACACATTCGCGTGTACGCGCACCCATACATACACACATTATGTGCACGCTCGCAATTACTACGGTACACATTCACTTTTTGTTTTTGTTTGTTTTTTTTTTAATCTAATATCACGAATAGTGGATAAACGTTAAATGAAGGACACACACACGCATACACATGAACGCACAAATGCAGACACACGCCCACATACAAGGACACACCTATATACACACACATATATGTACATACATGTACACATGTATATTGCAGACTGTTTACCTCTTCAAGCTCATTCACCACCATTATCAAGCATGTCTTTGTGTGATGTCTTTTCAGATTTAAAGTTTGCCTTCAATGTTTTTTTTTTTCTCTTTAATTTGTAGTCCAGTTAAGCATTTACCTTAAGATTCTTTGCAGATTTGTTGTAGGAATGCATAGAGGACATTTAAATGCACTTAGATAACCACATTATGCATGCACTTGCACAGTCACAGACATTTTTTATGCATCTCTCTCTCTCTCTCTCTCTCTCTCTCTCTCTCTCTCTCTCTCTCTCGCCTAATATCACATATGTGAACAGACGTAAAACTGAAGTACTACTACTACTACTACAACTACTACTACTACTACTACACAGAATGACAGACATGCAGACTGAGACAAGAGAGATACAGAGACAGAGAGCAACACGGGTGATGCTACTGACTTGTTAAATGGTCTTCTCATTCACAGTGCTAGTTCAAAGCAGGCCTGCCGGTGAATAACCGTTCGCCTCGAAATAACACGCAGTAAAACTGCAGACTTCAATGGTCCGTTACGCCAAACGGCAAATCTTGTCAACTGAAAAGTCCCCGCGTAGCACACAGCGCCTGACATCATTACAGCTGGCCACAGAATACCATCACTAACATGAAACATCAATCGAATCAAAGTCCACTCTCCAGGCCACGAAATGAATCGGCCAGCTCTAGTGGAAAGGACTTGTGAGGAACGGAGGAGGCGACTGAAAGAAGAACAATGCCGGTGTCGTATAATATCTGGGAACCATGATATCTGGGAACGCGTTCCCAGATTTCCTGAACTTCCGATCGTGAAATCTGGGAAGTTTGTGAAAATCATGCCATGAAATTAATGGAGAAAAAAAAGGGACAAGAAGGCCAAAGATCTCAACTGCACCTAGATAAATTGTTTCCCACCTTATCTCGAAAATCCATTCTTTTTTCGTCTTCTTTCTGCCCTTCTGAGCTCTCAAAGACCACGTTCCCAGATATCACGGGCCTTCCCAGATTTCACGCGACACCGGGACGTGACATTTGCCAACGCGCCCGTTACCTATGGCTAAGGCCGATCGCACAGGTGGATAGTTGCATGACTACGATAGGAAACCATCCTCTGACCATTCTAGCTTACCGATAGTTATTTGTCGTGCACGATGATATATCGCTTGAAACTGCCTTTCGGATAGTTTCTTATATCACAGCCTGAAATTGCTAAAGAAAAAAAAAAAGAGGAGGAATTGCTAGAGGGGAGGGGGGGGGGGGGAGGTCCAGGGCCATGGTCCCCCGAAATGTTTGAAAATGAAGACTAAAATCTGTGCCATTTGAGGCATTCTGGAGGCAAATGTGAGGGAATCTAACACACTAAAATTCATAATAAATATCGGTTTCAAAACACACACTGAAATGACTAATTGTACAAGTCAACCACCAGGGAAAAAAAAAACCTGTCTCCATCCATGCCCATTTCCAACTATTCTTTGCCTCTGAATCATCGAGAACGTCGCCACCACGCTCGACAATTCTCCTGTCCGCTTACACCGAGGGGCTGTAAAAAAAAAAAAAAAAAAAGAAAAAAAAAAAGTATGGTCGTCGATTTTTTTTTTTTTTTTTTTTTTTTAACGTTAAAAATTCTTCTATCTTGCGCGCGCGATTTTCGATTCTAAAGTACGCGAGCATCCTCGTTTCCGCGACGAGAGTGATCTTCTCCTGGCAACAGAGTTGCTCTCAGGTTAAAAAAAAAAAAAAAAAAAATGAAAGAGAGGGGGTTATTTACCGCCAAGGACATGGACAAACAAGCCCAGGACAAGACACTAGGCATTTCGACCTCTGGGTCTTCCTCAGGCAAAACAAATGACGTTTAGGACAGTTGAAAAAGAAGAACGAGAAACCACGTTATCTTCACATGTTCGCTGCCCGACCAAAATGGCCGCCGGGCGGAAACGTTCGAGGCCTTGACTTGGGCAGCTGGTCGGCTGTTTCATGATCGTGCATGAAAAAAAAAATGATGACGAAGGGGTTGTTGGCCTGCGCCCTGTTTTTCCCCCACTGTTAGATTGTTCGTCTTTGTATTTGTCTCATTTTATTCAAGTTTAAAAGGCTGTGCCAGTCTTGAATAAAAGTTACTCTGTGTTAGGTTTCCTTATGGGAGCAAGAGTTACCCTTATCTGTTTATTGTTTATTAAAAACAAAACGAACGAACAAACAAAAAAAAGTGTGAGTCGATCTCCCAACGCTTGACACCAAAGAATAAGAAATAAACGAGTACCTATCTTGTAAGTCAAAGTTTGTGCAGAATTCCACGATCGGGGGTTGTAGGAGTGGTGGGATATATGAGTCAGATGCGCATGCGCGGGATAGACATACTTTACAGTTCGAGACAAATTATTGAGTACATTAATTGTTCTGTAATATGTTGAACCAGAAGACAAAATGGCAAACAACAGCTGCCTTCACTTTTAATATTAT
>JADBJO010003754.1:67500-70000 GCA_016801955.1 Conus betulinus
TAACCTGGGTGCAAATGATGACATGAATGAAATGCTAACATGACGTACGGCGTGAACCTGAAGAGAGGGGTGGAAATGTTGGAGGGGAAAGATACAAACTAAAATCAGAGTAATTTTTGTTTATATGATAATCACGATAATAATAAAAAGAAACAGTGATGCGATAATAATAAAAAGAAACAGTGATGATAATGATAATAGTAATAACAGGAAAGACAGCGAGATCAAAATGTAAGAAAACTATAAAATGTTTTGGTTTCCACGCGCAACTTGTCACAGCCACGGGTGGCGTTTCCTGAGCGACTGGTCAGCTGGTGACCTCAAAACATGGGGGAAGTGGGGGGAGGGGGGAGGGGGGGTGGGGGGGGGGGGGGGGGGGGGGATTGGGCTTATACACTGCCGCATGTCTGGATTGTGAAATCTCAAAGCTGAATTGTCACAAATGTTTTCACTCTATTTATTATTATATTAAGACATGAATGTGGGGAGGGTTTCATGTTTTAAATCAGGTAACCACACAATGCGCTGACACATCCATCTTGTTCATTGCTACAGCCCAGTCGGCTGCATAGAATGAATGAGGTAAGGTCGTGTTGCTTATAGCCCAGCCGACCGCAGAGGGCCACATCAGGGCTGTCACCACGTTGAAGTCAGCTCATAAGTCCAAAAGACAAAAAAAAAACAAAACAAACAAACAAAAAAAAACACCATTCACACATCTTTAAATACACCTTCTATAAACGCACCAAAAACTTCGTTGAAGAATCTTTCTTTCGTAAAATCTTAGATCAGATGGGGAAAAAAAAACAAAAAAAAAAAACAAACAAAAAAAAAACGTTAATCTCTTTCAGATATTCAAAGATAATGTCAGGTGGGACATAGAGTCTTTTCAGGGTTACCAACCCATACAACAAAAAAAAAAACCGTCGCATCCCGAAAAAAAAAAAAAAAAGATTAGATCCGATATTAAGCGAGAGAGAGAGAGAGAGAGAGAGAGAGAGAGAGAGAGAGAGATGACCCATTGAATGTCACAGTGATTACACTATGGACTTCCTTGCGGCAGGTACGACCAGGCCACAATGAGACTGTGAACCTTACCGCTTTAAGTCATTACTCTCTTTTGTATTTTGCTTTTTTTTTTTCCCCTTGAGAAGCGTTGAAAATTCCTGGAAAAAACATTCACATGTATCAATAGTATGCACGTCAACCGTGTGGGCAAACACACACACACACACTGCTGAATGCACAGTTGGTGTCCACCCTGGACAGCATACACTCACACACACACTCACACACACACACACACACACACTGCTGAATGCACAGTTTGTGTGTCCACCCTGGACAGCATACACTCACACACACACACACACACACACACACTCACACACACACACACACACACTGCTGAATGCACAGTTGGTGTCCACCCTGGACAGCATACACTCACACACACACACTCACTCACACACACACACACACACACACTGCTGAATGCACAGTTGGTGACCACCCCTGGACAGCATACACTTACACACACACACACACACACACACACTGCTGAATGCACAGTTGGTGACCACCCTGGACAGCATACACTCACACACACACACACACACACACACACACACTCACACACACACACACTCACTCACACACACACACACACACACACACACACACACACACACACACACACTCACACACACACACACACACACACACACACAACACACACACACACACACACACACACACACACAGAACACACACACACACACACACACACACACTCACACACACTCACACACACACACACACACAGAGTCAGAGGTAGTTATGACCACATAACGTCCCAAGGCGCAGGGAAACTTTGTTCTGAAACAGCCCCGGGTGGGTAAAATGAAAAAAAAAAAGAAAAAAAAAAAAAAAAAAAGAAGAATAACAAAAAAAAGAGAGAAAAGATTGTTTTTGAAATTTTTGGAAAGTGAAATGCAGATTACAGATACAAATGATCTTCCCCCCACCCCACCCCCTTCCCTGTTCACACATACCCTCAAACGCCATTTCCCCACTATAACACTGCTCCTCTAGCAATCTCTTTTTCCCTGTGTCTGCCTCCCTTTTCTTTCACACACACACACACACACACACGCACACACACACACACGCACACACACACACACACGCACGCACGCACGCACGCACGCACACAGACACAGACACATACACAACACACACACGATTTTCTTTCTTCGTTTTAATTGCTCTTTCTTTTTGCATCACAAGCACTTTCTGTAAACAATAGCAATAATTATTCTTCAAATCCATTATAAACACGATTTAACGCGTGATATGAGCCTACGCAACGACAAAGTTAAATTGCAAGCATCGCATGGCATTATAACACTATTCATAATGCAACATTTCAATTAGATAAACCACAAGGGAAAAAAAATGTGACTGAAGGTTCAAGTGAATTTTTACCGAGACAGACACA